>CM055125.1:159923797-159988797 GCA_029206835.1 Rana muscosa | reverse complement strand
GTGTGTTTTGTCGAAAGTTCTACAGAGGTTTCCAATGAGGTTAAGGTGGTTAGGTCAGAGATGCGGTTGAGTGTCGCCAAGAAATGCGCTATCTGATTGTAGCGGAAGATTTCCGAATTTGGGAGATGATATTTTTCCTGGATGGTCGATTTTTACCAAACACCTCTGTGGTCACAAAGATCCTCTATTCGTGGCAAGCCTTTATTAGTCCACCATGTAAAATCGTGGGGGTGAAGACCCGGGGTGAATGAGGGATTGCTAAACAATGGAGCCAATGGGGTATGTAGGGATTTAAATCCATAGGTGGTTGCCATTCGATCCCATAAATTTAGAGAAAAGGATAGAGTTAGGCACAAGATTGTCGGTCTATCTTTCCCTTTCATCCACATTAAGTGGCTAATCTCTCTTGTTATTTGGATATAGGGAGGACTCCAACGTCATCCAGAGCGGTCTGGACTGACGTGTGTGGAATCGAATCAATTGGGACAATTGTGCCGCTTGGTAATATTTAATCAGATCAGGCATTCCTAGGCCCCCCCCCCAATTTCGGTGTGTATAATGTTCGTCTATTCACCCTAGGTCTTTTGTGACCCCATATATAGTCCAGCAATTTTGCCTGAAACTTCTTAAGATCTGATCTTTCTATTGCTATAGGAAGGGTACTAAACAAGTATAGTACTTTTGGTAAAACGGTCATTTTAACCGAATACGATCGACCGAACCATAAAGGAGGATTATTTGACCATCTTTTGAGATCCTCTAAGTTTTTCAAATAGTGGGGGGTAATTTTGTGTATATAGCGTGGTGAGGGTGGGGGTCAGATAAATACGCAAATATGGTAAGGCCTAATTTTGACATTTAAAGGGGAAGGAGCTTCATAGAGCTTGAACTATGTGTGGTTGTAAGGAAACATTGTGTGCCTGGGATCTAGAATGATTCACTCATAAGCCCAGGTGTAAATGTTGTTATAGATACATTATATAGCTGGCAATTGGAATATATACAACCCTGAAATAAGTGTATACAGTTTTTTTTTTTTTTTTTTAAAGGCATTGTTTTTAATGACTTTGTGCATATTTTTTTTTTTTTTCTTCATTATGGTTGGGTCTAAAAAAAAAAACAGATGGAAAAAGGTTTACCTTTTTATCCCACACCTCATTAGGAGGTTTATACAGACGAGAGGGGCTGCAAAGCAGACTTGTGCTGTACTGTCTCTTTAGCCAAGCCATAGTCATGAATTGCAAGTAATGATTGTCTGTAAAACCAAAGATTTTGTGTGAGTGTATAAGCTATAAAAAACTGTTTAAAAAGTTATTCCAATAATGATGCTGGATGTAACTGACCTTCATAATTGGGATATGGTCAAGGCTCATTGATTTTAGCCATTCATAACCCAAGAGGGTATTGCTACATGTCTGTGATTTAAGTAATCTCCGAGAACTTGTTCTGCATTATGTAGTAAGTTATTTAGCTTTATATAAAATGTATATATTGCTTGTAAGAACTGCTATATAGAAACATATGTCTTGGTATCTATCTAGATGGAATTCATGTAAAAAAACATGTTGACTTTTTGTTTGAGACTGCACTTCTATTTCCAGGGTTTAGTTCTCACTGACAACTATTCTTCTGCAGGCACCCAGCAGTTTGCTGGAGGCACTTGAACAGCACTTGGCATCCCTTGAAGGTAAAAAGACAAAGGAACTGTCAGCTGCTAGCAGGTGAGTTGCACTGTAACAAAGTTTGGTCATTAAAATGTATGTCGAGTTCAGGTGAATACAATAAAATCCCTTCTAGGAGATAGTTATTCAACTGTCTTATGCTGCGTACACACGATAATTTTTCCCGTCGGGAAAAATGAAATTTTTTCCTTTGGACGACAAAAACGATCGTCTGGGCTTTTTGACGTTTTTCCCGACGGTAAAAACGGCATTAATCACAACGAGAAAAATTAGAACATGCTCTAATTTTTCTCGTCGTCATTCCTGTCATTTTTTCCCGCGGCAGTTTTCCCATAGGGAAACACTGCTGCGGAGCCTACACACGGTCGTTTTTCTCGTCAAGAAAAAAAATGACGGGAAAAACGGCCGTGTGTGGGGGAACAAGCCGTTCCCTCGTTTTTCCTGTCGTGATTCACGGCGGTGTTTTCACCGCCGTGAATCACGATCGTGTGTACGCGGCATTAGGCCTCATTTACACTTGTTTGAGGGTGGTAAATGCATGCAGCTGAGCCATGTTTTTACTACATCCGCTCCCCTTAAGCTGCAAAGGCATTGCAGGTCACACTTTAAATACCCACAACTGCATGCAATGCATGCTGTGAGGAGATGACAAACCAGGTGATGTCAAATGCTCTCTAAAGAGCGATGCGCGGTGGATGCAGATAATGCAAATGTAAACAAGTGGTTGAAAAGGGAAAAGGTTTGTTACCTCGTATATGTAAAGTGCTGCATAAATTGACAGCTCTATATATGTACCTGTAATAAATAAATGAAGGTTAAAAAAAAAAACTTTCAGTGGTAGCGCAGCCCCCCTTAAATATCAGAGCCAGCTCTGGATCCAGTGCTCTTCTGTCTGAAGAAGCTCTTCTGCCCTTTCTCATAGGCTTGGCTGAGCTCATGGGAGCAATCAGCTCCTGCTGCTGTCAGTCAAAACGTCTGAGTGGGTGGCAGGACCGAGCTGTGCTGTGTGTCTAAATGGACACACACAGACCGGCTCAGAATTGAGCCCACTCAAATACCCCCATAGCAGGTGTGGTTCCCCAGAAGATGAGGTTCAGGGCCGCTTCGTATAAAACTGTTATACAGAGCAGGTAAGTATACAGTGTGTGTGTGTTTTGTTAAAAAAAAAAAAAAATCCAAAAATGTCAGTTCACCTTATACAAAAAAGTCTGTTAAACGAAATTACACAGGTCCCCCTCCTCACTGCTGACCTGGACCGCTGCAATGTCCGGTTCTAAGCCCCGGTATATCAGCTTCAAGAGCCCGGGGCTTAGAAATCCTCTCAGCAACCAATACAGCGTCTTTGTTGCTGACAGGACGGGCTATGCTGCTGCTGATTGGTCGGCGACACCCATGTGACAGCGCTGACCAATTAGAATGTTCCAAAACATCCCACTGATGGACGTTTTGGACATTCAGCTGAGAGGTTTTCTAAGCCCCGGACACCTGACGCGGATATACCGGGGCTTAGAACCAGAGATATCCGAGGTCCAGGTCAGCGGGACCGAGGAGGGAGACCTGTGTATGAACTTACCCTTTTAAAGCAGTTTTTGCAGATTCATACCTTTTTTAAACCATACAGATTACAAAAGTTTCCAGGTAGCCATATTGCATTTTTCCCCTATTCTAGAAAAGCAGTGCTGATTAAAATGAAAATGTAATGGTTATTAACATGCAGTTAAAATGACTTGTTTAGTACAGTTCTTTTTTTTTTTCAAAATTGGAATTTTGCTTTAATGAAAAATTAATAACTGTAGTGTTGGATTCAAGGTTACTTTTTTCTTACTTTCAAATGTACATTTAACCTATGAGGAAGAAATATTGTGCAATGATATGTAATTTATTCTCTTTTTATTTAACGTTTTTTTTTTTTTTTTTTTTTTTATTTCGTTAGAGCCAGCACATTATCCAGTGCAGTATCTTCTCTAGCTTCCACTGGTTTATCATTTTCTAGAATGGATGAAAAAGAAAAGCAACTGGCTCTGGAAGAGGAGCAGGCAAGATTACAAGCACTTAAGGTAATACCAAGAAAGCATTATAATACCACCTTAGTCACAGGGTGTAACCTGTTCCCACTCCTGCAGTCGCTGCCCACTCTGTTGTCTCTAGTAGCAGCATTCAGGGGATCTTCTCCCTCCACTCAAAGGGTACTTTTTAAAAAAAAATTGGGATATGCCGGGGCTCTGCTTGCCCGGCGCATCATTCATTCACAGAGTTCTGTAAATGGGAATCTACAAGTACTGACAGCTTGCAGGTGTTCGCTTGAAGTTTATTCTCTCTTCCTTTAACCACTTCTCTACTGTGCACGAAAACCCCCTTCCTGCCCAAGCCATTTTTCAGCTTTCAGCGCTGTCACACTTTGAATGACAATTGCGCGGTCGTGCGACGTGGCTCCCAAACGAAATTTGCGTCCTTTTTTTCCCACAAATAGAGCTTTCTTTTGGTGGTATTTGATCACCTCTGCGGTTTTTTATTTTTTGTGCTATAAACAAAAGAAGAGCGTCCAGTTTGGAAAAAAAACACAATTTTTTACTTTTTGCTATAATAAATACCCATTTTTTTTTTTTAAATAAAATTTTCCTCAGTTTAGGCCGATACGTATTCTTCTACATACTTTTGGTAAAAAAAAAAAAAAACGCAATAAGCGCGTATTGATTGGTTTGTGCAAAAGTTATAGCGTCTACAAAATAGGGGATAGATTTATAGCATTTTTTTTTATTTATTTTTTTATTAGTAATGGCGGCGATCTGCGATTTTTTTTTTTATTGTGACTGCGATATTGCGGCGGACACATCGGACACTTTTGACACATTTTTGGGACCATTCACATTTATACAGCGATCCCTGCTATAAAAATGCATTGATTACTGTATAAATGTGATTGGCAGGGAAGGGGTTAACCACTAGGGGGCGGGAAGGGGTTAAATATGTTCCCTCAAAGTGTTCTTACTGTGGGGGGAGGGGAATGACTGGGGGAGGTGACCGATGGTTGTCCCTATGTACAAGGGACACAGCATCGGTCCCCTCTCCCTCACAGGACGTGGATCTCTGTGTTTACACACAGAGATCCACTTTCCTGCTCGTTTCCCGGGCAATCGCGGGTGCCCGGCGGCAATCGCGGTCGCGGGGCACGCGCACCGGGGCCTTGTGAACGCGGCGGGCGGGCGCGCGCCTCTTAGCTCGTTTTAAAGGGAGGACGTCATATGACGCCCTCCCAGAACGAGAGTATCCTCCGCCCGCCGTCTATTGACAGTGGGCGGGGGACAAGTGGTTAAGTTTGTATCTGCCTTCCCGTATGAGGTACAAGCAGACAGATACACTTACAAGTCTGCAGGAGTCCTGTATGGCACCTGCGATCCGCTGATCATGGGTGCAATGCTTTACAGGCTCCAAGTAAAAATAAGTGTAAATATTTTTTTTCTTTTTACCTGCAAAAACATTTATCTCTCCTTCCTGCCTTCTTTCCTGCCTTCTTTCCTGCCTTCTTTCCTGCCTTACTTCCTGCCTTCTTTCCTGCCTTACTTCCTTCCTTACTTTATTTGCAAAAAAATATAATTTTTTTAAAAGGTGATCCTTTTAAATGTTGTTTTTTTGCTTGGTAAAACACGGAACCAATATCATGCGACATGAAAAAAACTGCAACAACCACCATTTTATTCTCTGGGGCCTTTAGGTAAAAATATATTTCTCTTTTCGTCCATGGACGGACACGGCTCCATAATCTTGACTGTTGGGTATGTTCCGTCTATTAGGAGAGGACTAGACAGAACATGTTAGATATGCATACATGTTATTTAAACCGAGTTGAAACAGCCGCGCCCAGGGGGCGGTCCCTCTGAACATAACCCTCAACCCTGCAGCCAGCAGCCTCAGTTTTTTTTCTGCCTAGTAGAGAAGGACCTGGCTCCCTTTGGGCCCAGAGTCCTGGAGAAATTTTTACTTTATTATTTTATTTTTAGAATCTTCTATCAACTGCCGGCTGGGCACGACAGGCAGGATAATATAGATCCTTGTAGTCCCCTTAGTCCGGCCAGTGAGCGTGAGCAGTCCTTAGCTACGTGCAGGGTTGGCCACGACATACCCCATGGCTCCAGGGGTGGCCGGTGAGCTATGCTCCAGGGTTCACATATGACCGAGCGGCTTGCTGTCTCAGTCACAGTGGACCGGGCCGACAGCTACTCCGTACTGCTCGGTTGTAGGTCTGTCAGGAACGCACCAGCAGGTCCTCGCAGGACGGGTAAGTACGGTTCCTTCTGCTTCGGCGGGATGGAACAGCTGGGCATTCCTACAGGGGTCGTTGGGGTTCTATTGCACTCACCCCTCTCCCTCTGTCACCCCTTTTTTCCTCCTCCCCCATTGCGGGGCTCGCTGCGACCGGGGAATACCTTGGAGGGGCTCCGGGTCACGGTGGGGGGCTGTGGGGGTGACCAGGCCCGCTCTCTGTGTGTGGGGGGTGTAAATTGTTTGAAGCCTCAATGCCTGGCCTTCTCGTCCACCTCCCTTGCTGGGCGCCATTTTTTGTAGCACCGGCGCCATTTGCTTGGTGCTTTTATATTGCATTGTTTTTCCCATTGGCGGCCATTTTGCCGTAGCCGCGCTGGGATGATTGCGGACGGCCATTTTCTTGTGGTCCACGCGCTTTCTGAGGCACTCGGCCATTTTGTAGTGGGTTTTGGCCTCTAGTGTTGGCTGGCTTCCTGTACAGCGCGATTTACCTCACACAGTTCCTCAGGCACACGCGGTGTGCGGATAGAGAGCGGGCAGCGGCGCTGAGCGGTCCCTGGCTAGGCGGTGAGTCCCCTGGGTATCCCCCCCTCGGTCAGTACAGCAAGGAGGGTGGACATTACTTTTTGTCAGTATCTTGACTGGGTCCCTAAGGGCTGTCGGTGGGCATCATGGAGTCAGAAACTAGTGTTTTTTCCCCAGACATTCCAGAGGCAGCAACCGGTGCCCCTTCCCCCCGCTATTCCCCTGGAGTCATTTGTTGCCAGGGTGGAATCGGCCTGCGGGCGTAAAAAGGGGTACTAAGCGCTCCCTCCCCCTGCCATCTCTTGGGGAATGTTCTGACTCAGACTCGGGCCTGGCTGCGGCTCAGGACCTCTGTTCTGGTATGTCAAAAGAGGCGGACCAGGACCTTCCCTGTGAGGAAGACCCCTCGTCCGGGTCAGCTCAGGACAGGGCACTTGTAAGTTCACTTATCAATGCTGTGAGGGACACTCTCAAGCTGGAAGATACAGCTGGGACTTCCACAGCAGGGTCTGTCCCTTTTGGGTCGCACAAACCAACCCGCTCTGCTAAGGTTTTTCCTTATGTTGAATTCTTTGACAAGTTCATAGATAAGGAATGGGAACGGCAACACAGGCCCTTTGCGGTCCCTCAGCGTATGGCGGTCCGTTACCCATTTGAGGAAAGCCTTTTAAAAAAATGGGCTTCTCCTCCAGTTGTTGATCCCCCGGTCTCTCGGTTGAATAAAGTAAACACTATTCCGGTGGAGGGGACCCCTGCCTTTAAGGACCCTACTGATAGGAGGTCTGAAGCCGTGACCCGCTCCTATGTTCACCATGCTGGGGTCAGCATTGCGGCCTATTTTGGCGGCTACATTAGTGTCCCAGACACTCACAGAGTGGGCAAAGATTTTGCACCAGACTGTGGAGGAGCATCAGCTCCCTCCAGTATGCGTGTCACTGGCTGAACAGTTGGTACAAGGACTTATGTACGTTTGATGCAACCCTGGATGCAGCCCCTTTGATCTCCAGAGCCTCAGCATCTGCGGTGGTGTTGCGCCGTCTAATATGGCTAAAATGCTGGTCCGCTGACCAAGCTTCTAAGAAAACTTTGGCAGAATTGCCTTTCAAGGGTGGGAGGCTTTTTGGTGCCTCACTGGGCGACATCATTCAGGATGTCACTGGAGGTAAGAGCACACTTCTCCCTCACTCCACTAAAGGGAAGGAGCCGCGCCATAAGCCGGGGCCCTCCTTTCCCACACAGAAGCGGTATTTTCGTCAGGACCTGCCGGCAGACCCTCCCATGCGGACAAAGGTCCAGCTGGGGGACAGAAACGTCCCTGGGTGCGTAAGCCCGCCATGCCAGCAAGCAAGTCTGCTACCGCATGAAGTTTTGCCCCCGCCCGACTTCAGGGTGGGGGGACAGCTTTGCGGGTTTGCAGCTCGGTAGACTTCCCTGCTCTCCGACCAGTGGGTCTGCGAGGTGGTCACCTCTGGGTACAAGATAGAGTTCCTTTCTTGTCCACCAGACAGATTTTTTTTCCCTCAAATCTGCCTCTCCTTTCGGCTCGTTGAGCTGCTCTCCAATGGGCAGTGCAAGACTTGTTGGGGTGCGGGGTTATCATACCCGTACCACAGGACAGGTTCCAAGGTTTTTACTCAAATCTGTTTGTGGTCCCAAAGAAGGACGGAGTTCGTCCTATGTTGGACCTCAAAGCCCTCAATACCTTTTTGTAAAGGTTCAAAAGTTTCGGATGGAATCGATTTGTTCGGTTGTAGCTGCGCTCCATCCGGGGCTTTTCTGGCTTCCTTGGATATCAAGGACGCATACTTGCATGTCCCCATCTGCGTCAGGCATCAGAGGTTCCTGCGCTTTGCGATCCGCGAAGACCACTATCAATTTGTGGCTCTTCCCTTTTGGCCTAGCATCAGCACCAAGAGTTTTCACCAAGGTGCTCGCCCCGATTCTAGCTTTGCTGAGAGCGCAGCATTGTTATCGTAGGCTACCTGGACGACCTTCTTCCGAGAGCTGCTTCAAGCTCAGAATTAGAAGAGGACGTGTCTATAGTCAGTCAGACTCTCCGGGTGTTTGGGTGGATACTAAACCTCCAGAAGTCGGTGTTAGTTCCGACCCAGCGACTAGAGTACCTGGGGCTGATTCTGGACTCCTCGGAAGCCGCAGGCTGTTGGCGTATGCCCAATTCCACACTCGAGTCTTCCTTCCCTCAGAGAAGTTACAGACACTCCAGGCGGCTGTCAGGTTGTTGACATCCCGCAAATGGTCGTCTCTCCGTTCCTGCATGCGAGTTCTGGGTCTCATGGTAGCCTCCTTCGAGGCAGTACCATATGCCCAATTCCACACTCGAGTCTTGCAGAAGGAGATTCTCTCCAAATGGAACAAATCTCAGTTGTCTCTGGATCGTCAGATTCAGTTAAGTTACCTTGTCAAGGCCTCTCTGAGTTGGTGGCTCAGATCCCCGGCTCTTCGGTCCGGGAAGTCCTTCCTCCCTTTTCTTTGGACGGTGATCACGACGGACGCCAGCCTGACCGGTTGGGGGGGAGTCTGGGGGGTTCAGGCGGCCCAGGGCCGCTGGTCCCCGACCGCATCCCAACTGTTGATCAATGTTCTGGAACTCCGGGCAGGGGCGTCTGGTCAGGATCCAGTCAGACAACGCCACGGTTGTGGCTTACGTCAACCATCAAGGAGGAACAAGAAGTTCAGCTGCAGCGTGGGAGGTCACTCACATCCTGCGGTGGGCGTAAAGGAACGTGCCGGCCCTTTCAGCAGTTTACATTCCAGGCGTGGAAAAATGGCAGGCGGACTATATGAGTCGCCAGATGCTGGACCACAGGGAATGTTCGTTACACCCGGAGGTTTTTCAACTCCTTTGCCGGAGATGGGGCACGTCAGACGTGGATCTCCTGGCCTCTCGACTCAATCGCAAGGTGTCGAGGTTCATGGCCGGGTCCAGAGATCCCTGGGCAGACGCGTTGGTGGCTCCGTGGGGTCAGTATCGGCTAATTTTATGCCTTTCCCTCACTGAAGTTGCTTCCTCGTCTACTCCGCAGGGTAGAGCTCGAGGGAATTCCGGTGATTCTAATCGCCCCAGATTGGCCCAGGGGTCCCTGGTACGCCGACCTCGTGCGGCTGGTGGTGGATGTGCCCTGGCGGCTACTACTGAGGTAGGACCTTCTCTCGCAGGGTCCTATTCTTGATCCTGCTTTAGAGTCGCTGGCTTTAACGGCGTGGCTATTGAAAGCCAGGTGTTGAGGGACCGAGGCCTGTCGGATTCGGTCATTTCAACCATGTTGAGGGCACGGAAATCTTCTAGGAAGATCTACTATCGCACATGGAGAGCCTACATCTCTATGTGTGAGGAGATGGAATGGCGTCCACAAACTTATTCGGTTTCCAGGATCCTGCTGTTTTTGCAGCGCGGAGTGGATCAGAAACTTGCCTTAAGCACCATTAAGGGGCAGATTTCAGCCTTGGCTGTTTTCTTTCAGCGACCCCTGGCGACTCATTCACTAGTAAGTACATTTGTGCAAGGGGCCAGACATGTGGCTCCTCCGGTGCGACCACCACTACCTCCGTGGGATTTGAATCTGGTGCTCTCGGCACTTTAGAAACCTCCTTTTGAGGACATTAGGGAAATTCCTCTTTTGACGCTCTCTCAGAAGGTGGCCTTCCTGGTAGCCATCACATCTGTCAGGAGGGTTTCTGAATTGGGGGCCTTGTCTTGCAAGTCCCCATATTTGGTCCTCCATAAAGCTAAAGCGGTGCTACGCCCGCAGCCTTCCTTCTTTCCGAAGGTGGTTTCGGCCTTTCACCTGAATGAGGACATTGTGCTTCCATCCTTGTGTCCTCAGCCATCGCATGCCAAGGAGGTTGCGCTACATTCCTTGGACGTGGTACGTGCCCTGCGGGTGTACCTGTCTGCCACGGCTACGTTCCGAAGGTCTGACTCGCTGTTTGTGTCAGTGTCTGGTCCGCAGAAGGGCCTGGCGGTCTCGTCGGCCACCATTTCTCGGTTGATCAGGCAGATTGTCATTCCGGCCTTTGCCCTTAAAGGGCGGGCGCCTCCTTTTCCCGTTACAGTGCATTCGACTAGGGCTATTAGTGCCTCCTGGGCGTCTGTCTCACAAGTGTCTATGGCGGCGACCTGGTCGTCCATTCACACTTTTTCAACGTTTTACAAGGTTGAGTGCATCTTCGGATGCTAGCTTCGTCCGCAAAGTTTTGCAGGCGGCTGTTTGAGGTTGCAACTCCTCCCACGAGGAGCTCTGCTTGTTTGGGGGTGAAACAGTTTTTTTTTTGATTGCTGTGCCCACCGTTCTTTTGACACTGCTTTGGGATGTCCCAACAGTCAAGATTTTGGAGCTGTGTCCGTCCATGGACAAAAAGAGAAAATAGGATTTTTTTTTTTTTACTCACCCTAAAATCCTTTTCTCTGCCGTCCATGGACGGACACAGCACCCACCCCTCCTTTTTTAGTTTGTACTGTTTTTTATGAACTGAGGCTGCAGGGTGGAGGGTTATGTTCAGAGGGACCGCCCCCTGGACGGGGCTGTTTCAACTCTGTTTAAATAACATGTATGCATATCTAACATGCTCTGCCTAGTCCTCTCCTAGTAGACGGAACATACCCAACAGTCAAGATTATGGAGCTGTGTCTGTCCATGGACGACAGAGAAAAATATTTTACGGTGAGTACAAAAATTCCTATTTGTTTTGGGGCTGTAAGTAATTTTCTAGCAAAAAAAAGCAGATTTTTTTATTTTTTGCTGATTTAGAGCCCGTTTAGAATTGGCCTGGGGGTCAAGTGGTTAAGCCACAATATTTTAACATACCAGCATACCATACCTATCCAGCATACTAGTTGATTTTTACATTTTTATTTTTCTTAGCATATATGGGGCCTTAACTCGATCATTTAAAAAAATAAAATACCTTTTTGTTATATAAGCAGAGAACTGGACACGGCACAAAAATGCAGTTCTAATTTGTGTATTTTGTAATATTTAATACTACTACAAATATTTTAGTAAACAATTTCCCCTATTTATCCTAAATGCAGGGACCACAAATATGGTTGGGTTTTGATACATTAGTGCTGTGTGGTTGATAAGCAAGTGTGTGTACATTTTAGATTTCTAGATATTAGACATTTCTAATATTGGACTGGCTGTAATTCAGATGCTTAAAAATCCTAGAAAAAATTGATCTAACTTTAGTTATTCTGCTTCAAACCTATTTTATTAACTGACTAACCAGCTAACCTGTTAACTGACATATTTTTGTTAACGTTATCAATTTTTATCTTTTTTTTTTTTTTGACTACCTGTTACATCTCCTCACCTCACTGCTGTAGCTATTGTGAATGAGACGAGAGATATGATGTGACGTGACATGCAGTAGAGGAGATTTGTGTACCATCAACATGATTGGTAACCACTCAGTAGGTACTGATCCTACTACCGCATTCCTCCATGGCAGCATGCACGCAGGGATCAGAGCCATCTTGTCAGCATTCTGCAGGTGGGGAACCAGGACCTTAACCAGGTGTACTATGTATGTCCAAAGAGTGAACCTTTGATCACAAGCTGAGGGCTGCAGTAGAAGCTATCAGCCTGTGTGGGTTTTGTAGAGCCAGCATCCGGCTTCAATGTGAAAGTGATGTGGCAGCTCCATAGCTGCCGACCACTTTCACACAGCCGGCCGCGCGGTGCCACCCGTTGTCCTCACGGGCTGTCCCGTGCTTACCAACGCCCAGGAACACATCCGCTGGTGGGGGGAGTGAGACCGTGTCAAATCCATGCCTCGATCTCGCATGCAAACAGTGAAACTGGAAGTGATGTCACTTCCTGTTTCATATGCACCCTTTCCTGGCCAGTACAGCCAGGAGACGCATCTAATCAAGCCTATCGGTGCTTGGTTGGATGGTGTGAAGGACAGGGGAGACATTGGGGTTTATTAAACACCTTATGTCCCCAAAAAGAGTACCTATCACTTGTCCAATGCTATCGCATAGGGGTTTTATTAACCCCTTGTGATAGCAATTGCGTAAAAAAATTATAAAATATATTTAAAAAAATATTGCCAAAACCCCCGTTTTCCCTGCACACCCAGGGTGCATACATGTGTGTAAACGTCAGAGTGAGAACAATTTTAGCACCAGAGCTCCTAGTTTAGTCTAAATTGATGAGCTGTAACTGCTATTAAAGCATCACCTATGGTGAGTTTTTGGCGATATCGCGGACGCACACTATCTATCTACTCAGTGCAACCGCATCTTTTATGTTTTAACAAAAAAATGGGTAATATATGGCGTGGTTTTGTACTAAAATTAATTTTCTTCTATTTTTCCTGGGAAATTTGCGTTTTAATAAGCAGTTGCACAAATATCCTGTGAAACAAAAATTTCCAACTATCACTTTTTTATTCTACAGGGCCTATGCTTTCAGAAAATATATAATGTTTTGGGGGTTTATGTAATTTTATTGCCAAAAATTTGGATTTTTACATGTATGGGACAAAGAAAATAAATTGCTCTGTAGCTGAACTGGTTAATAAAGTGTGTCTGAACCACAGCACAAAATATAATGCAGCTTATGCAGATTGCCAGTCCTTTGGATATGGAAGCTGCATTTGTGTTTTCCAACTTTCCCTTTTTCTTTTTTTAACCTGATGATCCCACCAGTGACACTTTCTGTCCTAGTGTGACAACGTTTACTTGCCATACTGTATCTGTAGAGACGCAATCAGTCTCCCTAACACCTTCCCCTTTTTCTATTCATCATAACCTAGATGGAAGGGGTTCTCTATCAGTGGGAACAATGTTAAAGACTGCAGCACAGATATAAAGCACAGGAAGTTTCAGCTAAATGGTAGCAGAATGGTAAATTTTAAAGTGAAACTTCTGTTTTTAATTTTGAAGTGCACTGTGGGCTCTTCAAAATGCTTCAAAATGACGCACAGGATAAAAATAGACTTGACTGTGTAAATTGTTGAGGTGACTTTTAAATTGCGTTTCTACATTTGCAGCCAAATTGGGATAACCCCTACTTTTACATTTTTCACATGTTCTCATTCACATAGCTTAAAACACAATTTTAAATGTACCCTTTTTAGCTTGCATAAAATCCTGCCTAGTTTTCCCCTTCTATACAGTTGGGTCCATATATATTTGGACACAGACACAATTTTAGTTTTTTCAAGTATTTACCAAAATATATTCAAGCTATAGTTATATAATGGATATGGTCTGAAAGTGCACACTCTCTGGTTTAATTTGAGGGTATGTACATCTAAATCGGAGGAAGGGTTTAGGAATTACAGCTCTTAAGGAATAGCCAAACCCCCCCCCCCCCCTTTTTTCAAGAGACCAAAAGTAATTGGACAATTGAATCAAATGCTGTTTCATGGCCAGGTGTGGGCGACTCTTTTTTTTGTTATTTCTTCATCAATTAACCACTTAAAGACCAAGCCTGTTTTTCAGACTCGGTGTTTACAAGTTTAAAACCGTTTTTTTTGCTAGAAAATTACTTGGAACCCCCAAATATTATATATTGTTTTTTTTTTTAACACACTAGAAAATAAAATGGCGGTCATTGCAATACTTTTTGTCGCACCGTATTTGTGCAGCGGTCTTGCAAGCGCACTTTTTTGGGAAAAAATTCACTTTTTTTAATTAAAAAAATAAAACAATAATAAAGTTAGCCCAATTTTTTTTTTATATTTTGAAAGATAATGTTACGCCGAGTAAATTGATACCCAACATGTCACGCTTCAAAATTGCGCCCACTCGTGGAATGGCGTCAAACTTTTACCCTTAAAAATCTCCATAGGCGACGTTTAAAAAATTCTACAGGTTGCATCTTTTGAGTTAGAGGAGGTCTAGGGCTAGAACTATTGCTCTCGCTCTAACGATTGCGGCGATACCTCACTTGTGTGGTTTGAACACCGTTTTTATATGCGGGAGCTACTCACATATGCGTTCGCTTCTGTGCACGAGCTCGTCGGGATGGGGTGCTTTAAAAAAAAAAAAAAAAAAATCTTATTTATTTTACTTGATTTTATTTATTTTTACACGGTTTTAAAAAAAAAAAAAAATGGGTCACTTTTATTCCTATTACAAGGAATGTAAACATCCCTTGTAATAGAAAAAAGCATGACAGGTCCTCTTAAATATGAGATCTGGGGTCAAAAAGACCTCGGATCTCATATTTAGACTAAAATGTAATAAATAAAATTGTCATTTTGAAAAAATTACGACAAAAAAATGTGCCTTTCTTTCTCGTACATCACGGGACACAGAGCGACATAGTCATTACTAATGGGTTATATAGATACCGTCAGGTGCTGGCACTGGCAACTTCCAAAACCGGAAGTACCCTCCCCTATATAAGCCCCTCCCATCCGGGAGCACCTCAGTTTTTTGCCAGTGTCTAAGGTGTTGGCCAAGAAGAAACATGTGTTTTTCACTGAGCTTGCGTACAGGTTCTTTTGGGCCTCAGTAAGCTATTCCGGATCCGACCAAAAAAGCTTCATAGCTAAACGGTCGGTACCCGGGCCTTGCAGAGAAGAGCAAGGTTTGCCTGTAATGCTTCTCTTAGGAGAGCTGGACCCTGGGATCCAGAGCTCTGGTCATACCCACGACCAAGATGTTTTCTGTGCAGGGTGCTATACAGGTCCAGGGGAGTGGAATCCTTGGAAACCTGGTCCCTGAAGGTTTGATTACAATGCCTGCCGTGATAGGTGAAGTTTGGGCTTCTGTGGACCAAACAGAGTCCTGCGGCGAGGAAAAGGTAAGTGGGGGCCCTCGGGAACTTGGTTCTATTGAGGGACCCCCAAGCCTATTTTGTCTTTCTGCCTGTTACCTAAGGTATTCCCGCTAATATTCTGTGTATGCCTGTTACTACTGAGAAAATGTAAAAATTTTAATAGTAGGCAAGAAAAAAAAAAAAAAAAAAGTAAGACCGCGGTACCTGTGTTAGACACTAGAGGCCGCTATGGTTCTTTTTTCTTGTAATGTGGATTTTTTTCTTCCAGAATCAAATCCAGGCAGTTGGTATGTTCTCTCCTGGGAAGCTGTCTCCTCTGCCCTGTTGCTGCGCTCATCCATCCCCGGGCCCTGCGGCAAGGGGACCCTGGCTCCCATCTAGCTCCTTGTTGTTTTCAAAAAAGGCGCACGTGCCCGCGCCTCTATTCATAGAAGCAATCTGGAAAAAGGGGCGGAGCGGGTGGATGACGCTCAGGTGTGCGCCGCGGCGCTACTGCGCATGTGCGGGCGTCCAGCGTGTTTTAAAGCACATTATAGCTGGCTGTTGAAGTGCACAGACAGAGCTAGCAACAATATAAAGGCACACAGAGTTGATGCAGGCATCCCCTAGAAAGGCACTTTAGTAGACACCAACTGTGATATAGCAGCAATTGTGCTAGACTATTCTCAGTAAAAGTGGTGTATTACGGCTGGAATACCTCAGCTTTAGGCTTAGGAATATGCCGTCCAGAAGCTCCGGAACTGAATCTTCCAGGAAGCGAAGGGGGTCTCATCGGGCTCTGAGGATCTTGGGCATACTTCTGCTGCACCAGTCTCCCCTGAAGTTCAGAGGTAAGTGACCGTAGAGACCCCGCAGGGGTACTTGGTACTGTGGCTGTCCTCAGTTCACCTGCTCCTGTGTATGTAACAGAGGAGGTTTTTTCCTCAGCTCTGGGAGGATTAGAGAGAGATTGTCAACATTGATCGCTGCCTCCCTGTCAGGGAAAGCACGCCCGATCTCCGTCTCCTCCTTCAGAGTGCCTGTTAGCAGAGCAACAGTCCCATACAGGGATCGACCTGCCTGAAGGGGATCAGGATAAGGTTGATTCTGTTATAGAGGAGTCAACAGTGGGGGAACCTTTTCTCAGCATCTCAAGCTGAAAGATTATGGGTTCAGTCTCTGACTAACATGGTCCGATCAGCATTTAAAAATGCACCTCGCGGAACCATCAACCACTACTGTATCCTCGTTGGGGTCGCTAGAAGCCCCCAGACTGTCTGTTCTTTTCCACTTCACCCTTTACTGAAAGGGCTTATTTACCAGGATTGGGAACGTCCTGAGAAAATATTTATTCCCCCAAGAGATTTCCGGTGGTCTATCCCATGGAGGATAAGTTCATCAAAAAAAAAAAAAATGGAAGGTCCCTACAGTGGACGCAGCCATCTCTTGTATGTATAAATCACTGACATATCCAGTGGATAATGTCCAAATGTTCAAGAACCCAATAGATAAAAGATTGGAGTCCTTATGAAAGTCTGCTTCTTTCTACAGCAAGCTTGGTGACACAACCAGCAGTAGCAGCTATTGGGGTCTGCTAAGCAGTGAAGGATCAGTTGAAACAGGTCTTGAGGGACTTGACAGATCAGCAGGCTTTGCCCTAGCTGATCTACCTAGAGTCTTAGGCTTTGCGGTTGACGCCATAAAGGATTCAGTCCATCAGGCCTCCCGCCTTACGCTGTCTATAGTACATATGCGTAGGCTTCTATGGCTCAAAAACTGGTCTGCTGAAGCTCCCTGTAAAGAATGGCTGGTTAGCGTCCCATTTCATGGTGAACGCTTATTCAGGGAAAACCTGGACAAATATATCCAGAAAATTTCCAGCGGTAAATACGCTCTGGCCGGTTAAAAACAGAGTTAGAGGTCCCTCTTTAAGAGGCCTGCTTCTCCAGTCCCTGAGGCATCGGCTGTGTAACAGTTCCGACGGCCTCCTCGGTCAATTCCCGGGGGTAAAAAACAGGGACAATAGCAGGGTAATGAGAAACCCTGAGTCAGGGGAGGTACAAAACCTCCCCCAAAGTTAAATTCATTGAAGGGTTGCCCCCACTCAGTCGGGTGGGGGGAGGACTCCAGTTGTTCGCAAGAGACCTGGCGGGACACGATCAAGACAGATAGGTGCTCTCCGCGGTATGTTTGGGATACAGTTTGGAGTTAAAAGACTCTCCTCCTTCCCATTTTTGAGGTCAAACGTGCCAAGGGATCCCCGGAAGAGAGAGTCCCTCCTGTTGGCACTAGAACAACTATTGCTCCAAGGAGTAATTATGGAGGTTCCCCTGGAAGAATGAGGGTTCGGGTTTTACTCAAACCTCTTTACAGTCCCGAAGCAAACGCGGACAGGAGGCCCATATTAATTCTAAAAGGGCTATACAAATTCCTGTATATCAGGACTTTCCGATGGAGTCGATCCGATCGGTGGCCACTGCCCTACAAGGGGAGGATTGGTTAGCCGCGATCGACATCAAAGATGCTTATTTGCACATTCCCATCTTTCCAGTCCACCAAAAATTTCTACGCTTTGCAGTAGAAGGGCGCCATTTTCAGTTCAGAGCCTTACCCTTCAGTTTGGCCACAGCACCACGAGTGTTTACAAAAATTCTGGCCCTTTATTGGCCAATTTAAGAACACAAGGTGTAATGATAATGGCATATCTAGATGACTTGTTGCTGATAGACCACTCAGTGAAAAAACTAGACGTGGTCGTTCACAAGACAATCAAGTATCTGGAATCTCACGGTTGGATTATCAACCGAGACAAGTTAGCCCTAAAAACCAGTCAAAAGTCTGGAATACTTGGGGCTAAGGTTGGATTCAGGCCAGAGAAAAATATTCTTGCCTCGAGGAAAGGTGTTGTCTTTGAAAGATTTGATCCACTTAGTGGGTACAAAAAAGACAGCCGTCCATACGCCTTTGCATGAGGCTGCTGGGAAAAATGGTGGCATCATTCGAAGCAGTACCCTACGGTCAATTCCATTCAAGGAATTTGCAAGGGGCCATACTGTCAGCCTGGAACAAAAAAGTTCAGGCCCTAGACTTACAATGTCCTTGTCCCATTCCGTTCGCAAGAGCCTCCGTTGGTGGTTGGTTCCCCAGAATCTGGAAAAAGGGAAATCCTTCAGTCCGATTTCTTGGAAGGTGGTCACTACAGATGCCAGCTGGGGAGCTGTACTGGAGCAATAGTCTCTCCAGGGCAGATGGTCGGATGCAGAAAAGGCCCTGCCCATCAATCTCTTAGAGATACGAGCAGCCCGGTATGCCCTAGTAGCATGGACATCCAAACTCCAAGGGTCCCCTGTCAGAATTCAATCAGACAATGCCACAGCAGTGGCATATATCAATCATCAGGGGGGCACCAGGAGTCGTGCAGCCCAGAGGGAAGTAAATTACATCCTGAAATGGGCAGAAAGATATGTCCCAGCCATATCTGCGGTATTCATTCCAGGAGTGGAGAATTGGAAGGCGGACTTTCTAAGTCGCCAACAATTATGCCCAGGGGAATGGTCCCTTCATCCCGAAGTTTTCCGGACAATATGTCAGCGGTGGGGAACATCGGATGTAGATCTTCTAGCATCCAGATTCAACGCAAAGGTGGACAGGTTTGTCTCTCGGACAAGGGATCCCCTAGCTTGCGGCTCGGATGCCCTAGTGTTCCCTTGGGATCAGTTCAAGCTGATATATGCATTCACACCGCCACAATGGTTTCCTCGATTACTCCGCAGAATCAGGGTAGAAAAGAAACCAGTGATACTGGTGGCTCCAGCGTGGCCCCGAAGAGCGTGGTACGCGGAGATTGTAAAATGTCAGTGGGGAGTCCTTGGACTCTCCCACGTCGTCCGGACCTGCTTTCGCAAGGACCGATATACCACCCTTCCTTACCAGCCCTAGGTTTGACGGCCTGGCTATTGAAGCCCACATTCTAAAAAAGAGAGGGCTCTCTAATTCTGTGGTATCTACCATGATCAATGCCAGGAAGCCGGTATCCAGGCAGATCTACTATAGAATCTGGAAGGCGTACATCGCCTGGTGTGAGGCCAAGAAATGGCATCCACGTAAATACGTAATAGGTAGGATTCTGGACTTCCTACAATGGGCTGTAGATAGGAAGCTTGCCTTGAGTACTATCAAGGGTCAGATTTCGGCCTTGTCAATATTTTTTCAAAGGCCCTTGGCTTCGCATTCACTAGTCAAAGCCTTTATACAAGGAGTGATGCGTATTAGTCCTCCGGTTAATATTCCCATATGTCCATGGGATCTAAACTTGGTTTTGTCGGTTCTACAGAAACAACCATTTGAACCATTACAGCATATTTCTTTGGTTCTTCTCACCAGGAAATTGATTTTTCTAGTAGCCATTTGTTCGGCTAAATGAGTGTCGGAATTAGCAGCTATGTCCTGTAAGGAGCCATATCTGGTTATCCATAAGGACAGAGTAGTGTTACGTCCTCATCCAGCCTTTCTTCCTAAGGTGGTATCGAGGTTTCATTTGAACCAAGATGTGGTTCTTTCTTCTTTTTTCCCCAAACCTACTTCGGTAGAGGAAAAGTTATTGCATTCTTTGGATGTAGTAAGAGCAGTTAAAGCTTATCTAAAAGCCACTGCTCAGATTCGCAGAACGGATACTTTGTTTATTCTGCCGGAAGGCCCCAGAAAGGGTCAGGCAGCGTCAAAATCTACTTTAGCCAAGTGGATTCGACAGGTCATAATACAAGCCTATGGCTTGAGAAGGAGACCGCCTCCGTTCAAAGTTAGAGCGCACTCCACGAGAGTAGTTGGAACTTCATGGGCAGTGCATCACCAGGCCTCCCTGGCTCAAATCTGTAAGGCCGCAACATGGTCTTCAGTTCACACGTTTACTAGGTTCTACCAGGTGGACGTTAGAAGTCAGGAGGATGTCGCCTTTGGGCGCAGTGTGTTGCAGGCCGCAAAAGATCCTCATGTCTGATAGCGCTCAGCTTATATATGGTGTATCCCCCCCCTCATTTGGCATTGCTTTAGGACATCCCATTAGTAATGACTATGTCGCTCTGTGTCCCGTGATGTACGAGAAAGAAAATAGGATTTTTATAACAGCTTACCTGTAAAATCCTTTTCTTGGAGTACATCACGGGACACAGAGCTCCCGCCCCTCTTTGGGGACACTTATTGCTTTGCTACAAAACTGAGGTGCTCCCGGATGGGAGGGGCTTATATAGGGGAGGGTACTTCCGGTTTTGGAAGTTGCCAGTGCCAGCACCTGACGGTATCTATATAACCCATTAGTAATGACTATGTCGCTCTGTGTCCCGTGATGTACTCCAAGAAAAGGATTTTACAGGGAAGCTGTTATAAAAATCCTATTTTTAAGACGTATGGGTGGAAGTGACGTTTTGCCGTCGCTTCCGCCCTGCTATGGTATGGAGACGGGTAGGGGCCATCTTCCCCCTCACTCGTATCCATACCACAGAAAGAGAAGGACCCGATCGCCTCTGCCGCTACCAACAGCTCTGGTAAGCCGCGGGAGGGGGGGCCCACTCCCGCCGCCGATAACGATGATCTTGCGGTGAATCCGCCACAGAGACAACCGATATCGTTTACAGGATCGCTCACTGAAAATATGGATATCTCGGTTGTAGCAGAAGCTGCTGCCATTACCGAGATATCCATCTTTAAAGTACCGACGTATATGTACATGAGCGAGTCCTTAAGTGGTTAAGCAGGTAAAATATATGGGGTTGATTCTAAAGGCCAACAACAAAGGCAGAACAAGTTCACGGCCAACACCCTTCGGACAAAAGTCCTACGCTTTGTCCGACGGAATTTCGATCGCGTGTACGAGGCTTTAGTGTGGTATTTGGAATCTATTGCGGTAAACCTACATCATGTGTTCAAAGGAGCTGTCCATGCAAGTGAAAGAGGCCATTGTAAAACCTCATACACTCGATCAGATTTCCATTGGATAAAGCGTAGGACTTTTGTCCTAAGGGTGTTGGCCGTGAACTTGTTCTGCATACAGACGGCAAAACTTTGTCAGCCAACAAATACGAAACTACGTGGTTTTTCGGCTCTTTAGCGCCACCCTTTGGGCAACTTCTGCTAATCTTGTGCTATGGTTGCCGTTGCTTCTGAGCATGCGTGTTTGTTCTTTTGGATTTTTTTCCGACGGACTTGCGTACACATGATCGGATAATCCGACATCACACATTTGTTGTCAGAAAATGTTTAAAGTATGCTATCCAACATTTGTTGTCGGAAAATCCGAACATTGTCCGATGGAGCATACAAACGGTTGGATTTTCCGACAAAACCCTGCCATCACATAATTCCTGTCAAAAAATCTGATAGTGTGTACGAGGCGTAAGGCTTAAAAAAAAATTAAAAATCCATCAGAGAGATATCGGTAACATTAGTGGCCAAATCAACAGTTTGGTACATTCTGAGGAAAGAAGAACGCACTGTTGAGCTCAGCAACATAAAAGGCCTGGACGTCCTTGGAAGACAACATTGGTGGATGATCGCAAGATCCTCTTTATGGTAAAGAAAAACCCATTCATAACATCCAGAAAAGTGAAGGGACACTCTCCAGGAGGTGGGCGTATCATTGTCAAAGTCTACAATCAAGAGAAGACTTCACGAGAGCAAATACAGAGGGTTCACCACAAGGTGCAAACCATTTATAAGCCTGAAGAATAGAAAAGCCAGATTAGACTTTGCCAAAAGCCAGGCCAGTTCTGGAAAAGTATTTCTTTGGATGGATGAAAGGGGCCATACACACTATACAATTTTTTTTTTTCTTTAGATTTATCAAAACCATATAATATGAGGTCAAACCTTAACAGTTTCAATTTGTATGCAATCGGGCAGGCCCTTGCACTACATGGTTTTGGTAAATCTAAAGGAAATCGGACAACAAAAGTTGTATAGTATGTATCCAACTTAAGAGTAATCTGTACCAGAATGATGGGGAGAAGGCTTTGAACAGCTCATGATCCAAAGCACACAATGTCCTCTATAAAACATGGTGATGGCAGTGTGATAGCATGGGGCATGCATGGCTTCCAGTGGCACTGGGTCATTGGTGTTCATTGATGATGTGACAGAAGCAGCCGGATGAATTCTGCAGTGCTTAGAGAGATAATCTCAGCCCAGATTCAGCCGAATGCAGCAAAGTTAATTGGACGGCACTGTACAGTACAAATAGACAATGATCCAAAACACACTGCAAAAGCAACCCAGGAGCTTTTGAAGGAAAATAAGTGGAATATTCTGCAATGGCCGAGTCAATCACCTGATCTCAACCCAATTGAGCATGCATTTCATTTGCTGAAGGCAAAACTAAAGACAGAAAGACCCACAAACAAAGAACAACTGAAGACAGCTGCAGTTAGAGTCTGGCAAAGTATCAGAAAGGTGGAAACTCGGTCTTTGGTAAAGTCCATGGGTTCCAGACTTCAGGCAGTCATTGCCAGTAAAGGATTCCTAACAAAATATTAAAAATGAACATTTTATTTATGATTATATTCATTTGTCCAATTACATTTGAGCCCCTGAAAATGAAGGGACTGTGTATAAAAATGGTTATAGTTCCTAGATCTGTGCTTAGATATTCATGTTCAATCCCTTGCATTATAGCTGAAAGTCTGCACTTCAAATTAATTTGGATTGTTTAATTTTAGTTTTATTCTGGTGGCAAGGCATATAGAGCCAAAAGTATGAAAATTGTGCCTGTGGCAAAATATATATGGACCTAACTGTATAATGCTATGAAGGGGGCTGGAGTGTTTCCCATATTTAATCCTGTCTGTACTGTGCTGGCAGATCTAATTATCAGTTTTTAAACCAGATTTTTACACTGTCCATTGTATTTTAATGCACTTTAAAAAAAAAATCTGGCCCCTAGTCTGTCTATATAATCCTATGTATAAACGTGCTCCAAAGAAATTACAAAAAATATAAAAAACATATTCTTTTAAATTGTGGTTAGGTATGCTGTGTGAGTGTGAATACATAATAAACATTTAGTGTGGGATCCTCAAATCCTATAATATTTTTTATAAAATTGTGATTTATTGATAATATTTTACATGCTTTACTTAGACTGAAAAGTAATGTCTATTGCTGTCATTGTCCTTTTTAAAACAAATCCTATAATAGTCTCATTGATTTTTACACTTATGCTGTTTGTTTATCTGGCTGTTTGCCTATTATAGGAAATCAAATCTGGCTTTCTTGCCTAAGAATGTGGACAGAACTGCCCTATATAATGCCTGCATATTCATTATGCACAACAAGAACTTGTTTTCTTCTGTCAAGAAAGGCAGGAAGAAATGTTTGATAACCTTTTTGATAACTTTGTTCAGGTCTGCCAACATTCATAACTCACAATAACACACTCTTCATATTGTGTTCTTGATGTAAGTCAAGCTAGCTTTCTCTAATATACTTGACGTTATCTCAGTGTTATGCATTAATATGAATTTCCTTACTTTTAGGAGCAACGACTGAGAGAAATTTCTGTGTCAAATTCTACGTCTACATCAGCCTCACCTAGCACTTTATCTGGTAAAAGTGTCAATACCACAGCTGTTGATTTGTTCTCAACACCTGCACCGACGACAAACAGGTGAGTTATTGCCTTCTATGGGTTTTTTCATTGTACCGCAATCTGGTTGATTTTGTCATCAGGCTGAGCTACGTATTTTAGCTGTTAGCATTCTGGAGAAATCAAGAGCAACATAGCTGGTTATTTTTATCCAATTCTGGTTTCTCCCGAAGTAAAGTTGGTGCCGGAGTCATCTGTTTTTTTTCTTCTCCTGCTTGCCCATAAATGCATGCGGCTGCGATACAAGCATGTATGTTTTTATAAGGTAGTAAGATTGGGCTAAAACATCAGATTGCTTTCAAAGATCTATGGCTAACCTAAAATTTCATGATATTTTTATTATGTTAGTAACGGGTCAAAGTAAATATTCTGTAACTAGTGTTTTGCACAAATTAATAACTATGCACTTCAAGGATCAGTGGATGCAGATGAAAGAGGTTTTATGTAAAGATCCTACTGATAGAGCAAATATGTGTATAAAAATCATAATACTTTTGTCATTGTATGAAAACATACATTGAAATTTGCATTTCCTGACAAATGAACAGTGTTCCACAATACTAATAACCTATATGAACTTAATAATAAACAGTCTCTATAGTTTTCAAAAATAACCAATTGCTCTTAATTATGTAGCAATTCGGCCATACCACTGTACTAGAATAAAAACTGTTCCCTAAAGGGGTTGTAAACCCTCAAGGTTTTTCACCTCCATGCATTCTATGCATGGAGGTGAAAAACCTCCTGTAATGCTGCAGCCCCCCCCCCCCTCCCGAGCCCCCGTCTTACTTACCTGTACCCCCCTCTATCTCGCGCCGGGGACGAGCATACCAGCAAAAGCCCATGTCTCGGGTCCTGATTGGATGGATTGATGGCAGAGCAGCCATTGGCTCCCGCTGCTGTCAATAAAATCCAATGATGCGGGCGCCAGGGCGGTGTCCTGCTTTCTGTGTGAATAGATGCAGAAGCAGGACATGGGAGAGCACCCGAACAGGTGTCCACGAAGGAGAGCGCTTCCCTGGGGCACTCGAGAAGAGGAGGAGCCAGGAGCACCACTGAGGGACCCCAGAAGAGAATCAAGGCCACTCTGTGCAAAACCAACTGCACAGTGATGGTAAGTATGACGTTTTTTTTTTTTTTAAACCTTTACAGCCCCTTTAACTGTCCATGCTTTCAATGTCCTGTAACACCTCCCATAGGACAGGAGGTTAAACAATGGCAGGCTGAGGATTCTTCACTCTTCACTATATTTAACCACTTCAGCCCCTGACCATTTGGCTGCCCAAAGACCAGAGCACTTTTTGCGATTCGGCACTGCGTCGCTTTAACTGACAATTGCACGGTCGTGCAACGTGGCTCCCAAACTAAATTGACGTCCTTTTTTTCCCACAAATAGAGCTTTCTTTTCGTGGTATTTGATCACCTCTGCGGTTTTTATTTTTTGTGCTATAAACAAAAATAGAGCGACAATTTTGAAAAAAAGCAATATTTTTTGCTATAATAAATATCCCCAAAAAATATATAATAAAACAAATTTTTTCCTCCGTTTAGGCCGATACGTATTCTTCTACATATTTTTGGTTAAAAAAAAGGGCAATAAGCGTTTGATTGGTTTGTGGAAAAGTTATAGCGTCTACAGAATAGGGGATAGTTTTATGGCATTTTTATAATTTTTTTTTTTTTTTTTACTAGTAATGGCGGCGATCAGTGTGTGTTTTTTTTTTTTTTTTTTTTTTTTATCGTGACTGCGACATTATGGCGACAATTTTGGCGCTATTTTGGGACCATTCACATTTATACAGCGATCAGTGCTATAAAAACGCACTGATTACTGTGTAAATGTGCCTGGCAGTGAAGGGGTTAACCACTAGGGGTGAGGAAGGGGTTAAGTGTGTCCTAGGGAGTGAATCTAACTGTTAGGGAGCGTGGCTTATTGTGACACAACACTGATCGCTGCTCCCGATGAGAGGAAGCAGACGATCAGTGTCCTGTCTCTGGGCAGAACAGAGAGATGCTTGTTTACACAGGCATCCCCCCCGTTCTGCAGCTCCGTGGCACACGTTCGCGGGACATCGAGTCCGCGGGCACGATCACGGAGCTTGCGGCAGGGCAGCGCGCGTGCCCACACAGCGGACAATTTAAAGGGACGTATATATACGTCGATTTGCCTGTCCGTGCCATTCTGCTGACATAAGTGTGTGAGCCGGGCCTTAGGTGGTTAATATAGATCAAATAGGGCTAACTCTGTCCCAAATGTTAATTTTCAAATATTGAATGTGTATACAATATAAACAAGCAAACTATTGTCCATATTAAATAGTCGTTTAGTGCCTTCTATTAAGCACACAAACGTGAATGCGTATTCTTGTAGTGCATCCACTCTACTCTTTACCCTTCAGGGAATAACCAACACCAGTTGTGCTCTCACCTTAAATATCTGACTTCCATTTAATGAAAGATAACAAAATGCATGTGTCCCCTTTTAAATGGTATGCTTTTTACTCCAGCACCTTTTATCCACCACTGATCCAATCCAGAGGTATATGGATCATTTTAAATGGTATCCTCTGCAGGTAACATACTTTCCTCTCCACTCCTTCAACATACAATGCCACCAAAAGAACACAAACTCCTTAGTGCTTTACCGTAAAACCAGAATTGTACTCACATTCTGCGTTCAAGTGCACCCATTATTTATTATCTAATGGGTTTCAGCACAAAAGGCATTTTTTGTCAGTCACTATATTTATTGCTCTATAGACACAATGAATATAGTTGCCTGACTTTATCTGGCTTCAATTCTTTGATGTCACGATCCCAATACAAGCATTTGGCGCTTGAAAGTCAGAGAAAAGGGAGACTGGCTTATTTCTATACTTGTTCCAGGTTAGTGACTCGAATGCAAGGTAACTAGCATTTTCAGGAGCGGTCAGCAATAACAGGCAGCATATCTCATATCAATTGTTTGTTTATTCTGTTTGTAATACGGATTAATATTTATTACATTTTAAAGTTTATTTTGCCACTATGAAATGTTCATATCTCGATTCTTTAATGAAGACTTCCAGAGAGGTAATTTTTTACCTGGTTACATTTGTCCAGCTTGGACCAATGTAACAATGCATATATACCATATCTGTGGGATTCCTCTAGAAGCTGGAAATCACTGTAGTAGACATCGCTACTCCCATAATCTCTCCTTGGCAAGGGCACCATTCAAAGATTTCTTTGCATTTTCTCAGTGAATGCAGCGTGTTCTCTGATTGGACAAGGTGGAGAGACGGGGCGATGACATGCGCTTCACCTCATCCAATCTTTGAATGCTTTGCATTAATTGAGAAGATGCAAAGCATTTTCTGAATGGCGCCCATGTAGAGCGACTGACCTGTGTTCAGAAGGCAATAGGGCAGCCACTAGTCACAGGACCCAGAAGCTAGTAAAGATCACCGGAATAGCGGTGTCTACAACAGGGATTCCAGCCTATGGAGGGATCGCACAGGTCCATGCTGGACCACTGTAACTAGACATAAAACGCAGTACCTGGAATTTTTTTTAAGCTTTTAGTTTATGGTTGGGCGGGCTGATATAGATTGAGTCAACTATAAAAGTGCTGCAAAACTGGAAGTGAATGCTGCACAGAGGTGAAGCCTTATTAGGCGATCTGATCTGGTTTTACATGATTTGAAGTTGGTAAACAGATGTGCATAGAGTGATGTTTTCTGTTTTGACTACAGTTTATTATTGTTACAAACTTAAGTTATTCGAAATCCTTACACTTGATTTCATTTACATTGCTATATAATTTCATAAATTTAGGTAAACCTTTCTAATTACAATAATATTATTCAGTTACATGATATTTTGTCTGCAGTCAATACCCAAATTTGTCCTTTCAGCATGCCCAACCTTAGCAGTGATCTGTTTGACCTGCAACCAGCATTCGTGCCGACTGTACAGAGTACACCTGCCATTGCAACTTCTGTAAATAGCACATGGGGAGGTAAGGTTATAAATTCCTCTAAAGTAGCCATATAATTGTTCTATCACTATAAAATGTATATGTACAAGATTTTGTGATATACAGACGCAGGGTTGGCAACTGTCAGTAAATTCACGGACAGTTGGTAAAATCCATGATTTTTTACATATGTTTGTAAAATGTCTTATGCGGACATACAATCTGCATGTCTGTAATGGACATTCATGGACAGATGTAAAAATCATGGATTTCACAGGCTGTCTGTGAACTTACTGACAAAGTTGGCAACCCTGACACACAGCTATCCTTTCTTGGTTTACTAAAAAATAGCCTTTTTACAGATCTCAGCAGCTGGACCGGAATTTTACACATATAGGGGAATGAGACTGAGCAGTAACTAATGCCCCCTCTCACCCCTCTTCTGCTGTCGTCCAAACAAAAGTTAAGAGGTTCTGGATAAGAAATTTTGGTTGGTCAGTCAGATTACCCAAGAGCACAAAGGCTTCTGTGCAGCTGTCCTCCACTTAACAGGGGCACCCTTTGAAAAATTATAACGAGAGCGCCAAACAAATGTCCAAGAATCCAAAATCTTGAAAAAATTCCTCCATCTTCAGGGCTCAGGTGCTGAACTTAAGATGGCACAATCACCAGGAGCAACACAGAATAATGTAAAAGTTACAGGACACCTGGAATCTGTGTATGCCCAGAACTTCACTACTACTGTTCTCATTTGGGTTCTCCACAGAGCTAGTCAGAGGACATGGCTTTTGGTGTTCTTTTTCTTTAAAAAACGTATAATGCTTTTTGATACTATGGTCATGAATGCACCCTGTATTAAATGTTTTTTTTGGTTTAGGGAAAGATTCTTTAGATGGAAAAAATAAAAGCATCAATTTTGTAAAACCTTAAAATAACACTGAACCCACAAATTTTCATAGTTTCCACATTGGAGTAAAGTTTGTGTAGCTCTGGGAATATGCAATATATTAAAATGTATTAATGTATAAGTATAAATAAGTAAGTTATATTTTTCTATTGGTTGAGCTAGATGGTCTTGTCTTATTTAACCGAACTGTAACTACAGTATGTAAATATACAATTGAAAGTGTTTGTTATATCTGTTTTAGTAAGTGCAAAAAATACCCATTGATCATTAGGGGTGCTGAAATTAATCGGTGCATCGCGATTCGGGTGTCCCCGATTAGATTCTGATGCATGCGACCCCGAAAATCGATTTACCGGGATGATGCCCGCAGCTGCAGGCATCATCCCGGTACCGTTTTTAGAGCGGGCGGTCGGCTTTCCAGGGATAACAACCGATGCGGCTAAAAGCCACTCGGTTGTTATCCCGGAGGAGCGGGAGGGGACCACCCGCCGCCTTCCGCCGCTCTGACCGTGCCTCCCGTCCCACCGGGAGACCCAATCCACGAGCCGCTACTTCCGGCGGCTAGAGACAGTCTGGAACGAAGCATCGGCTTCGTTCCAGTCTGTATGTAAACACGGAAGCGTCGAAACGATGTCACTTCAGGTTTACTCGGCTGCCAATGGCGCGAGTTTAAAAAAAAAAGACAGTATTTAGAATCGCCGTTTTTGGCGATCTGAATACTTTAACGTGCAAAGGAGGGATTTGGGGTCTTTTAGTCCCCCGATCCCTCCATAAAGAGTACCTGTCACCACCTATTAGGCTGCATTCACACCTGAGCGTAGCGAATCGGGCGTTTTTACCGTCGTTTTTACCATTGTTTTGTCGCGCGAATTTGCGCCCGTCGGAACGCTCGTTGTCGCGCTAGACGCTTGAATCGGGCGTTTCCATTACATTATATGAGTCCTAAAACGCCCAATCTGCCCGATTCGCGCGACAAAAAAGGGTCCGGAACTTGTTTGAGCTTCAGGCGACATGGAGTGGAGATGTGAACCATCTCCATAGAGAATAATGGATTTTTTCCCCTCTAGCGTTTTGTAGCTTCAGGCTTCAGGCTACAAAACGCTCAGGTGTGAATGCAGCCTTACTGTCACAAGGGATGTTTACGTTCCTTGTGACAGAAATAAAAGTGATCAAACTTTGTGTTTAAAAAATAAAAAAAATAAAAAAATAAATAGAAAAAAATAAAATGTTTTTGTTTTTTAAAAGCGCCCCTGTCCCCGCGCAGTAAAGAAAACCTACTCGCACCCGCATATGTAAACGGTGTTCAAATCCCACATGTGAGGTAACGCCGCGATCGTCGGAGCAAGAGAAATTCTAGCACTAGACCTTCCCTGTAACTCTAACCTGGTAACCGTAAAAAAAAATGAAAGCGTCGCCTATGGAGATTTTTAGGTACCGTAGTTTGTCGCCATTCCACGAGTGTGCGCAAAAAGACACTCGCCTGTCCCACAATCCAGCGACATGGCCAACCGAACCCTCCATTCTCTCCCCTGCAGCTTCACAGCCGGGTGCGCATGTCTCACTGCGCTGTCCTGCATAGCCGGGCAATCTTCTGGCACCTGTGATGTGTCCCAGCCTAAGCGGAAGTAGGAGCTCGTCGGTAACCGTGATGTATCGTGATATCGAATCGCTTACCAGATAATCGTAATCGAATCGTCAGACCAGTGAAGATGCGCACCCCTATTGATCATGTCCGAAATCTTGTGAGTTAAGACCCCTTTCACACTGGAGTGCTTTGCAGGCGCTATAACGCTAAAAATAGCGCCTGCAAAGCGCCCTAAAAAAAACCGCTGCTGTGCCTCCAGTGTGAAAGCTCTGAGGGCTTTCACACTGGAGCGGTGCGCTAGCAGGACGGTAAAAAAAGTTCTGCTAGCAGCATCTTTGGAGCGGTGATGGAGCGGTGTGTAATACCGCTCCTGCCTATTGAAATCAATGGGCACCGCGGCTATACCACCGGCAAAGCGCAGATGCAGAGGCGCTTTGCGGTGGTTTTACCCCTTTCTCAGCCGCTAGTAAAGGCGCCCCACTAATGGCCGAATAGGGCCGTGAAATTAGCGGTAAAGCTTTACCGTCTACGCATTCCCTGCCCCAGTGTGAAAGGGGCCTAAGGGCCAAGTTGACCTTTTGGGAAAAAATAATTGCATATTTTTTTGCCGAACATAAATGTGTATTTATTATTTATTTATTTCCCCAAAGGAGCCTGAAAGTATTACACCTGTGAATAGTCTCCTGTAGAAAGAGCCTACAGCTCGTACCTTTTTGTATGGACGGTCAGTTTAAAAGGTTCAGAACTCATAAATTACGAGTGTGCTCATCAGCGACCTTGCAGTTCATTGAGAACAACAAGCCATCTGCTGCGGTGTGAGACGGGCCTTGTAGTTCTCTCATTCACAGATTCCTAATTATTCTAAACTTTCTATGCACAAGGAGAGGTTATGGAAAGGAGGGGGGGGGGGACACAGGAGGAGGGAGCAGTCTGTTCTTTGTAAACTATCAGAAATGAAGTGGTCAGGGCTGATGGGAATTCAGAACTATGTGCATGTATTTCACAGATGTACTAAATATGTACAGTCAGGTCCATAAATATTGGTACATCAACGTAATTCTAATCTTTTTGGCTCTATACACCACCACAATGGTTTTGAAATGCAACTAACAAGATGTGCTTTAACTGCAGACTTTCAGCTTTAATTTGAGGGTATTTACATCCAAATCAAGTGAACGTTGTAGGAATTACAACAGTTTGTATCTGTGCCTCCCACTTTTTAAAGGACCAAAAGTAATGGGACAGATTAACCATCATAAATCAAACTTTCAGTTTTTAATACTTGGTTGCAAATCCTTTGCTGTCAATTACAGCCTGAAGTCTGGAACGCATAGACATCACCAGACGCTGGGTTTCATCCCTGGTGATGCTCTGCCAGGCCTCTACTGCAACTGTCTTCACTTTCTGCTTTTTCTTGGGGCATTTTCCCTTTAGTTTTGTCTTCAGCAAGTGAAATGCATGCTCAATCGGATTCAGGTCAGGTAATGGACTTGGCCATTGCATAACATTCCACTTCTTTCCCTTAAAAAACTCTTTGGTTGCTTTCGCAGTATGCTTCGGGTCATTATCCATCTGCACTGTGAATCGCCGTCCAATGAGTTCTGAAGCATTTGGCTGAATATGAGCAGATAATATTGTCTGAAACACTTCAGAATTCATCCTGCTGCTTGTGTCAGCAGTCACATCATCAATAAATACAAGAGAACCAGTTTCATTGACAGCCATAAATGCCCACGCCATGATACTACCACCACCATGCTTCACTGATGAGGTGGTATGCTTTGGATCATGAGCAGTTCCTTTCCTTCGCCATATTCTTCTCTTCCCATCACTCTGGTACAAGTTGTTCTTGGTCTCATCTGTCCATAGGATGTTGTTCCAGAACTGTGAAGGCTTTTTTAGATGTTGTTTGGCCAATTCTAATCTGGCCTTCCTGTTGATTGTTGACTTTGACACACATACACCTACCTCCTGGAGAGTGTTCTTGATCTGGCCAACTGTTGTGAAGGGTGTTTTCTTCACCAGGGAAAGAATTCTTTGGTCGTCCACCACAGTTGTTTTCTGTGGTCTTCCAGGTCTTTTGGTGTTGCTGAGCTCACCGGTGCGTTCTTTCTCTTTAAGGATGTTCCAAACAGTTGATTTAGCCACACCTAATGTTTTTGCTATCTCTCTGATGGGTTTGTTTTGTTTTTTCAGCCTAATGATTGCTTCACTGATAGTGACAGCTCTTTGGATCTCATATTGAGAGTTGACAGCAACAGATTCCAAATGCAAATGGCACACTTGAAATGAACTCTGGACCTTTTATCTGCTCCTTGTAAATGGGATAATGAGGGAATAAACACACACCTGGCCATGTAACAGCTGAGCAGCCAATTGTCCCATCACTTTTGGTCCCTTAAAAAGTGGGAGGCACATATACAAACTGTTGTAATTCCTACGCCGTTCACCTGATTTGGATGTAAATGCCCTCAAATTAAAGCTGAAAGTCTGCAGTTAAAGCATATCTTGTTAGTTTCATTTCAAATCCATTGTGGTGGTGTATAGAGCCAAAAAGATTAGAATTATGTTGGTGTCCCAATATTTATGGACCTGACTGTATGTATGTATGTATGTATGTATGCATGCATACGGCTTGATTCTTGGAAAGATGCATCTTAAGAAAAAGCTAAGTTAACCTTTGGGGACCTTTGCACTTCAAAGTCATACAGTACTGATAGCTTAACTGACATTTCTAAATTGGCCCTGGTATGTGTATGCATGCATGTGAGTTAAACCCCTTTCCCCCTGAGGGCGTATTGCAGGCGCTATAGCGTTAAAAATAGCGCCTCAATCCACCCTAAAACAGCTGCTCTATTGTCTTCAAACTCACGCTGGCAGGGCGTCAGAAAAAGTCCTGCCAGGAGCTCCTTTGGAGCGGTGAACTCACTGCTCCTAATGTGCTCCTGCCCATTGAAATCAATGGGCAGCGCCGCTGTACCGCCGGCGGTTTTAACCCTTTCTTGGCTGCTAGCGGGGATTAAAAGCGCCCTGCTAGCGACCGAAATGCGCCGCAAATCCGACGGTAAAATAGCAGCGGTTTGCCGCTATTTTACTGCCGACAACATGGGCGGCACCAGTGTGAAAGGGCTCTTGAGGACCTTGGATTGTAAGCTCCCTATAGACAGGGACTGATGTGACTGTACCATCTACAGTATATGTAAAGGGCTGCACAAATTGTCGGGTTTGTATAAATACCTGTAATAAATAAAAATTATTTTGGTTTTATACTATTTTGCATGTAAGGTAACATTTTTAAAATGTATTTTTAGGGCCCTTCTCTTCATCCAATGGTGTTAGTTCACCTCCACACTTGGACATCTTTGACATGCAGCCAGTTGAAGAGGTTGTAAAGTCAACACCTCAGTTTAATACTTCTACGTTTGCTTCTAAGCCATCAGTGGGACATATAAGTGGTAAATAACATTTATTGAAGACATTTAAAATGGCAGCTTGCTTTCAAAATACCTATTTATTACTTGGATAAGAAAACTGCAGCCTGTAGAAGAACTTTAATATCCGCCCACTGTGGATATACGTCGCTACTTTGATGTTAAATACCAGGTTTATGGCAGCAGATAGCTGCCATTAAACCCGGTATTATTTTAAACGGTGGGCGGTCCGATTTTCACATAAAAGTGGTCTCAGCGGCTGATTCGCCCTCTCCCCTCCCGCTGCTTCCCGGTCGTCTCCGCCGCTTACCGGAGCCGTAGTAGTGGCGGAAACGATCCCTGAGATGGATGGGAAGGAAGTTGAGTGAGGGCAAGAGGGCCCCCACTCGACTCTATGCCCTCAGAGGACTGGAAGTGACGTCAAACGTCGCTTCTGCCCTCCAGGCTTAAAGGGACTTTTTTCTTATTGCTTTTAAGTGTAAATGTGGGATCTGAGGTCTTTTTGACCCCAGATCTCACATTAAAGAGGCCCTGACCTGCTTTTTTTCTATTACAAGGGATGTTTACAGTAATAGGAATAAAAGTGATCAAAAATTTGTTTTTTGTTTTATTTTTTAAAGGGACAGTGTAAAAATGCAAGTCGCGCCCACATATGTAAACGGTGTTCAAACCACACATGTGAGTTATCGCTGTGATCGTGAAGCCTCATACACACGATCGGACTTCAAACAAACTTTTCCGTGGATTTTTGTTCGAAGGGCGTTGGCCGTGAACTTGGTATGCATGCACATGGCAGGACTTTTTCAGCCAACAAACATGAACGTAGTGACGTAGTTAACGTACTACGTGGTTTTTCTGCTCTTTAGTGCCACCCTTTGGGCAACTTCTGCTATTGCTGGTTGATCTTTTGCATTGGTTCTGAGCATGCATGTTTGTACTTTTGGACTTAAGTCCGATGGACTTTTGTACACACCATGGGACTTTTGTTGCCGGAAAGTTTGTGTGCAGAGCGAACATTTGTCCGATGAAAACTGAAAAAGTTTGTCTGATGGAGCGTACACACGGTCGTATTTTCTGAAAAAAATTTAAGAAAAAACATTGCGCTAGTCTCAAAGTAAGAAATGTGAACAAAAAAAAATTAATAGAGCTGCTACATAAAATGTGACTAAAATTATATGCATGTGAATAAGGATGTAGTGCTAAATTTCAGGGGAGACCAAGGGAAATTGGACCTCAAAATAAACAAATGTGAATAAAAGTACACTGTAGTGAGTCCACAAAGTGTCCATAGATTATCCGTGATAGGAAGAAACTGAAACCACACGTGAAACAATATGCGTCATCACATAACTTCTGGAGGGGAAGAGAGGTAGAATACTCTTACTGAGACCGGTTGATCTGCGGATTAGGCAGATCGTATGGGCATAAGAAATCTCAGTGGCAGTTCCCTTCTGCTTGTCTTAAGGCTGGATCAAACGAATCCCAGATGGCAACTCTCCAGCATGTTCCCCGACTTGAAAGGAGTCTGGATTCGTACGTTTCGTACTAGAGTACTTCAACAGGGGCATCAACCAAAAGGTTGATGCCCCTATTGAAGTACTCTAGTACGAAATGCGTCGGGTTTGGTACACCACTTCACTCGCTGCCCTTTTAATGTTTTTTACCTGTATGTGATCACTTTTACTTTGTTGGTTTTTTAATAAACCTGCATTGAACTGCACTATCGAAGCATTCCCTTCATTTTCTTTTTCATGGTTGGTCGATTGAGTTGAGTTGTCTCCGTATTGTGATTTGTAATTCCGGAAAGGACTTCCGGATTGGAGGCTGTTCCTGTTCTATCTGAGGACCACGGGGCTCGTTGTCGAATCCAGACTCCTTTCAAGTCTGGGAACCTGCTGGAGAGTTGCCATCTGGGACTCATTTCATCCAGCCTTTAGACAAGCAGAAGGGAACTGCCACTGAGATTTCTTATGCCCCTACGATCTGCCTAATCCGCAGATCCACCGGTCTTGGATTTTCAGAAAAAACTGATCATTTGGAAGTTTGTTGTCAAAAAGTCCGATCATGTGTATGTAGTGAGTGCAATAATTCTGGCAAACTATCTCCTCTGTAATTCTAAACTTGTAACCTGTCTATGGAGATTTTTAAGTACCAAAGTTTGCCGCCGTGCACAATTTTGAGGCATGACATGTTGGGTATCAATTTACTTGGCGTAAAACATTATCTTTCACATTATAGAAAAAAAAATTGCTAACTTTTTTCTTATTTTAGCATTTAAAACAGTGTATTTTTCCCCCAAAAACTTCCCTTTTTTTTATTATGGTGTGACATAAAGTATTGCAATGATCTCCTTTTTATTCTCTAGGGTCTCTGCTAAAAAAAAATATATAATTTTTGGGGGTTCTAAGTAATTTCCAGGAAAAGGCTTGGTCCTTTAAAGCGGAGGTCCACCGAATATTTTTTATTTTATTTTTTTAAAGTCAGCAGCTACTGACTTTTAAAATAAGGACACTTGCCTGTCCAGGGCGCCCGTGATGTCGGCACCCAAGGTCGTTCCGTACCTCGGTTTTCGGATGCTGCCGCCGCCATCTTCAGTAAGGGAATCAAGAAGTGAAGCCTTGTGGCTTCACTTCCTGGTTCCCCACTGCGCATGCGCGAGTCGCACTGCGCAATCCAAATGGTCCCTGCTGTCTTCTGGGACCCGTGTCTCTCCCAGAAGACAGCGAGGGGAGATGGGAAGTGGTGTAGACTCTGCGGGGGTCTACACTCAGAAGTGGGTGCAAATACCTGTATTATACAGGTATCTGCACCCCCTGAAAGGTGTCCAATGTGACACCGGAGGTGGGGAGGGTTCTGAAAAGCAGAAGTTCCATTTTTGTGTGGACCTCCGCTTTAAGTGGTTAGGGCTGCCTATAGCAGCCATATACCCATGTGTTGTAAAGTAGTAACTTAATTCTTTAAAATCTCAATTTTTTTTTTTTTATTGCAGGTTTAATGTGTATAGGAAATGTTGGGGCACTGTGAATTCAGGATTTATTTGAGATAATGCATTTCAATTGCAATTTTACTTTTAGAACTTAATGAGTGCACTTTACACAACATTCGTGAATGTATTTCAACACTTGTGTCTTCACATTGGTGACTGTTGTAAAATTGAATTCAGTTAATATAGGGCATACTATAGATATTAATTTGTGGTGACATCTTTGTGCAGTTATCTGTAAAGCACATATCAGTATGTAAGATCACTTTATTTTAATTTTTCTTTTTTTTTTTTTGTGGTTTAAAGCCAGCCATTGCTCCTGTTTTTGTTAATGGTTGTATTGAATTTTAAAGGCAAGGTTCCTTTTAAAAGATGCAATATTTTTGCAATAGAGTATTTTTGCAATTTTGTATTGTTTGTCACAAATTAACTTGTATATGTGTTATTACATTTTTAGGTTTCCCATTGCATTCTGGCATACAAAACACATCTACTGCAATGAATGTGGATTTTGATGCAGTGTTTGGAGCAAAATCGACTGCCCAAGAAAATAGAGACACAACTGGTATGTGATTTCCAGTCCACCATGCAATAATGTGTATTTGAAGTGAGAATATGACAATTTGATCATTTCATCCCTCTGTTTAGTAGGGTAATAATATGCCAGGTTCTGCTGTGGCTTGTCTTATCTGGCTCACATGCCAGACATCTGAATCTACCTCACCCACATTATCAACAGACCACATGTTCTGTATGCTAAACTATAATAAACATTAGTTGCCATAATGACCGTTTTCTCTTATTTCAGGATTGCAAGCCAATGAGAGTTGTAATTCTCATTACAGAACATAACACGTATTAAAGCTTTGTAAATTGACTCTGTTATGTTTTTGGTGCCAATTGCAGTGCAGGCATCTTTCATATGCTTATATACATACGTTTTATGTTATGGTATTTTATTCTGAAGACCGTAACAGACTTTGTGCATGATTATTCTGACATATTAGTTAATGTGTGTGTTCTTACCTAGTTTGAACTTATTTTTGGTGCCAAAATTATGCACCCTCCGTTGTTATCTCTTTTGGCGTGCTATCTCTTCAGCCCCGAAAGAATTTGCCCCCTTCCTGACAAGGCCATTTTTTGCAATACGGCACTGCGTCACTTTAACTGACAATTGCGCGGTCGTGTGATGTTGTACCCAAACAAAATTGATGTCCTTTGTTTCCCACAAATGGAGCTTTCTTTTGATGGTATTTGATCACCTCTGCGTTTTTTTATTTTTTGTGCTATAAACAAAAAAGAGCGACAATTCTGCAAAAATTTTTTTTTTACTTTTTTGCTATAATCTCCCCAAATTTAAAAAATCAGTTTAGGCCGATTAAATATTCTTCTACATATTTTTGTAAAAAAAATCACAATAAGCATATATTGATTGGTTCGCACAAAAGTTATAGCGTCTACAAAATAGGGGATAGATTTATGGCATTTTTATTATTTTTATTTTTTTTACTGGTAGTGGCGGCGATCTGCAATTTTTATCGGGATTGCGGCGGACAGATCGGACGCCTTTTTTGGGACCATTGACATGCAGTGGTCAGAGCTAAAAATAGCCACTGATTACTGTATAAATGTCACTGGCAGGCAAAGGGTTAACACTAGGGGGTGATCAAGAGGTTAAATGTGTTCCCTCAATGTGTGTTCTGACTGGGGGGGAGATGGGACTGACTGGGGGAGGAGACCTATTGCTGTTCCTATATACAGGCGGTCCCCTACTTGCAAACATCTTACTTACAAACGGAGGGAGACAACAGGAAGTGAGAGGAAATCTACCCCTAGGAAGGGAAATTCTCTCCTGTAAGAGTTAATATAGGAAAAAGGTGTCTTCTCTCCACTGATGCTTTATCACCAATCCTTGTTTCCCTAATAACCCAAAGTTTTTAAAATCCAATTGTCATTGGGACAGAAAGTGAGGTGAAATCTTCTGAACAGGGGCACAGACAGCAAAACAAATGTTACAGGGTGATAACCCTTCCCCTATCCAAAAAGCTGCACTTAAAAAATGTACCTGTTCCAAATTACAAACAGATTCAACTTTAAGAACAAACCTACAGTCCCTGTCTTGTTTGGGGACCGCCTGTACTAGGAACACGCGATCTGTCTCTTCTCTCCTGACAGAACGTGGATTTGTGTTTACACACACAGATCCCCGTTCTGGCTCTGTCAGGATCGATCACGGGTGCCCAGGAAGATATCGCGGCTGCAGGGCACACACATTGTCTCCTTAGTAATGCGCACGCGACCCCTATACTTCTAAAAGCGCCTGTACAGCTGCAGCGATTTGTGCAGTGGAGCCATACTACGGCGAGCGGGCGGCAACTGGTTAAAATAGGATTTTCTTTTACTTTCAATACAGTCTGTTTCTTGGAGCTCATTAATGGATGTAGATCCCACCCCCTGTGTCTATGATTATGCTTTAATATTGCTTTTCCATAAAACCTAGGCATGCTGGAAATAGGAAGGGTTAAACTGGGCTGGCCACAACAGTTTCTACATTTTTGCCTTTCAAAAAGTGCACACATGTATGTGAATAAGTGCACTACACATATATTGCCAAAATAAATGTCGGTTCCTCGTTTACAGTTAACTCTAAACTGATGATCTGTAAGGGCTCTTTCACACGGAGGTCCGTTCAGGTCCGCCTGTCAGTTTTTTAGGCGGACCTGAAACGGATCCTCCATGCACCCCTATGGAGGCACGGATGTCAGCGGAGACATGTCCGCTGACATCCGCTCCGCTCCGCCAAAGTGTGACGGAGGAAAACCCTATTTTTCCTTCCGTCGGCGGAGCGGATCGGATGACAACGGACTCTACGGTCCGTCGTCATCCGATTCCCCATAGGGGAGAGCGGCGCTCTGACAGGGCGGTCCCTGCACAGTGTGCGGGGACCGCCCAGTCATCCGTCGGCTCAGCGGGGATCAACGGAGCGATCCCCGCTGAGCAAGCGGAGCTTCACGGGGCGGATCTGCACGGATCCGCCCCGTGTGAAAGGGGCCTAAAGAACTATTACTAGAAAAACAGACAGCGTGTTAAAACTCCTAAAAGATCCTGCACACATGGAAAGTGTCCCCATCTAAATCAATGCAGGTTTTGTTGAGCTGTGGTGTTGTATAGGTAACCTTGCTCACCCATCTAGCTGTCTGATTGTCACGTAAATGGTCTTCCCTGCACTCTTGCTTGCAGGCACTGGGTTTTATGGTGTCCACCTTCGAGGCAGTCTCATATGAGCAGCTCCATAGAGTTTTACAGAGGAAAATCCTGTCCAAATGGGACGGTTCTACAGCCTCCCTGGACAACCAGATTAGTCTGAACTGGTTGACGAGGGCCAGCAAGACGGAAGGTCCGTTCTTCCCCCTCCACTAGACGGTAGTCACAACAGATGCAGGTCAGTCTGGCTGGGGAGGAGTCTAGGGTTCAAGATTAGCACAAGGCCGTTGCTCTCTGGAGGGGGCTCATCTGCCCATCAATGTCCTGGAGCTAAAAGAGATCCGGTTGTCTCTGGAGCACTGAACAGCTCTTCTCTGGGGGTTCCTGGTCAGGATCCAATTGGACAATACAACTGCATTGGCCTTTGTCAGCCACCAGGGAGGCACAAGAAGTGCGTCAGCAGCACTAGAGGCTTGCAGGGCAGAATTAAGTTCAACCTATATTGGTTCTGCCCTCCACAAGAGTCCCAGTGTCTAATGTGGCTTCTTGGGAACAATGAATTGCCCAACCCTGCCCTGTGGTCAAGAACTGTGTCCCTCAATGAACCCCTAGAAAGGAATTTTATAGTGAGTAACAAAAAACCCAGTTTCTCTTATCGTCCATGGACTGACACAGCTGGATACTGTAAACGTGTGGGTATATGTCCCTGCTCGCAGGAGAAGATCTAGGCAGAATGTTAGATGCTAGAAACAAACATTCTAGAACAAACCAGAGCTGAACAGCCCTGCCCAGGGGGGCGGTCCCTTCGGACATTACCCTCCCACCTGCAGCTAGCAGCCTCAGTTTTTTTCTGCCTAGCAGAAGGAGAAGACGTGGCTCTCTCAGGAGCCAGTCTTTTGGAAGATTTTACTTTTAAATTTTATTACTTTGGGAATTTTATTATTTTATTTTTGAGTCCTTCAATCAACTGTCGGCTGGGCAACAGGTTGGGTACACTGGTATCCTCGTAGTCTTCCCTGTCCGACCATCGAGCGTGCTGATCCTCGCCTTGTGTGCATGAGACTCAGTTCACAACATGCCCCATGACTCCAGGGGTGGCCGGGTTGCTTTCATGCTCCCGCAGTCCTCTCAAGATTGAACAGTACCTGACTGACTGTATCTCTCGCGGTGGACCGGGCCGACAGCTACGCAGTACTGCTCTGTGATAGGTCTGTCTGAAACAAGCCAGTGGGTCCCTGAAAGGGACTGGTAAGTAGTCTCTCCTACTGCAGGTGAGTACATGCTGGCTGTGTTTCTTTATATGGGGGGTGTCTCCCCCCTGTTATGCTGCTCTCTGCACCCTGTGCTGTGCTGTGGGGGTCACTCTGGCCTGGCTGGGCGCTCATGTCTGTAGTGGGTTCTGGAGAGAGGGGCAGTTTTTTTCTGGTGTGTGAGGTGATATTGCGTGCGCCATTAGCGCTGTTTGAGGTGGTTATTGCGTGCGCCATTAGCACGCATTAGAGCTTTGAATTTCGCGCTCGGTGGCCAACTTGGCCATTTTCTTGTAGCCGCCGCGCATTTACTTTCGGTTTCGGCCTCTAGCGGCCTTCTTCACTCCTTAGGCTCACAGCGCGGTTTCTTCAGCGGGACTGAGCGGTCCTTAAGGGTTGGTGAGTCCTCCGGGTATCCCCTCGTTAGCCTCAGCGTAGCCAGTGGGTGGACTGTATATTCACTGTATAGTGTATAAGGTCTCAGAGGGTGGCGTTATGGAGTCTGATACACCTGCTCTCCACACTTGCCTGGGGCAACTGGCAGTGCTACACAGTTAAACATGTTCATATGTTTCCTGCACCTGCGGTCCTTATGGACCAGTTGTCGGCAGTCCTGGAATCATTCCTTGTCAGAATGGAAGCGCTGTGCGAGCGAAAGGAGCTATAAGCCCCCTCTCCCCACAAAAATCTTTAGTGAAGGAGTGCTCTGATTCAGATATGGGCCTAGCTACTATGCTCAGGACCCTAGATCTGAATATTTAATGTTTATAAACAGGACATTCCCTTGTGAGGAAGACTCCAATTCTGTGTCAGTGAATGACAGGGCGCTTGTAAGTGAACTCATTGATGATGTGAGGAACACTCTCAAGCTGGGTGCTGTGGCTGAGGTACCTCAGGTGGATGCTGTTTCCCTTGGTTCCTTCAAGCTTTTCTTTTACACAGCTTCCTCGCTGTTTTCCTCACGCTGCGTCAAGAGCAGCATGGATGATACAGGGGGGGGGGGGGGACTTTATTCATTTATGTCTCTAGTCCCTGTGAGCCTTCTGTGTGATGTCCTGAGGCAACAACAGGGTCTCTGCACGTGTGGTTTCCCGCCATTTCCTGGGGAACGCTCTGAGCTCTGACAGACACACGGTCTGAGGATCAGAGGTTACCTGTATGCTGCTTTGGCAGCACAGTCAAGCAGGTTGGAATGATACAGAGAAGATTATGTGCCTCTGCGCCATAATTTAAACTCATACCTTTACACTGCATACATTCACAGTGTATGTATGTGTTATTGGTCTCTGTGTCTGTGTGGGTGTCCCCCCAAGTTCCAATGCTGTGTTTCAGTGCCATACATGATATAAACGTACAAAATGTTTATGCACGACTCTAGATACATTCACAGTATATGTATGTATTATACTCTCTGGGACGGCGCGGGTTTCCGCCGGGGGCTCCGGTGTCCTCCCACACTCTCATGGTATGTGTGCTTCGGCTCTCTGCACAGTATAGACATGTTCAATATGTTTATTGCACATACTATACATGTTTACAGTATGGGTATACTGTTTGCGTGGGGTTCCTCTGGGTACTCCGGTTTCCCCCCACGCTCCAATGGCAATGCACAGCATAAACATGTGCAATATGTTTATTCACATGCTATCATTCCTACACGGTATCTGTGTGCGGTCTGCGTGGGGTTCTTTCGGGTGTTCCAGTTTCCTCCCACGCGCTGACGGTATGTGCACCTTTTGGCCTTCTGCACAGTTAAACATGTTCAATGTTTATTACGCATGCCATAATACCTACATGGTATGTGTAGGCAGTCTGTGTGGGTTTCCTCCGGGTACTCCGGTTCCCTCCCACACTCGATTGGTATGGGTGCTTCGGCGCTATGCACAGTCTAAATTTGTGCGATTTGATATCCACATACTAACATACCTACCCGGTATTTCTGTGCAGTCTGCGTGGGTTTCCGCCCACGCTACATGACATGCTTGCCTACGGTGTAAACATACACATTATGTTTATACACAACACTAAATACATTCACAGTAGTTGTGTAGGTATTGCATTCTCTGGGTATGCGTCGGGTACTTCGGTTCCTCCCATGCGCCAGCGGTGTGCGCGCCTTCGGTGCTATGCACACATAGGCTTGTGCAAAATGTTTAGCACACATTCTATAATACCTACATGGTATGCGGTCTGCGTGGGTTTTATTCGGGTGCTCCGGTTTCTCCCCCGCGTTCCAATGGTGTGCGCATTTTCAGCGCTATGCACAATATAAACATGTGCAATTTGTTTATTCGCAGGCTAACATACCTACACGGTTGTGTACACAATCTGCGTGGCTGGTTTACGTCCAAGCCCCGATGTGCACGCTTTCGTCGCTGGCACAGTATAAACGTGTTTAATAGGTTTATCCACACATACTAAACTACAAACGCTGTATTATGCTCTTTGTGGCTGGGTGGGTTTCCTCCCACACTCTATTTGCGCGTTCGACGCAATACATAGTATAAACTACGTGTTTGTACAATCAGCACTTATCCATGGGTAGCTGCTGGATGGAGCATTGTCATAAGGATCCCTGGTTTCAGGGGTACCACTTTTCACCTGCTTTCAGTGGTGATCAGAAGCGCTGGCTTGGACTGTGTTCGCCAGGCTGAGGTTAGCGTCACGCCCGTTAGTGGCTGCGTCTCTGGCGTTTCTGTATCACCTTATATATGCTTACCCTCCGCTACTGTTGCCTCGCCTGCTTCGCAGAGTAGGGGCTGAGGCCATTCCGGTGATCCTCATTGCTCCGGAACGGCGACATTGGTACGCCGATCTACTTCGGCTAGTCGCAGACGTTCCTTGGTGACTGCCTATTGGGGTGGACCTTCTGTCTCATGATCCCATACTTCATCCTGCTTTACAGTCCTTGGCTTTAATGGCATGGCTGTTTAAAGCCAGGTGCTGAAGGACCGAGTTCTCTCGGATTCGGTCATCTCTTCTATGTTGTTGGCACGGGAAATATCACTGTACCTGGAAGGCTTACATCGCTATGTGCGAGGAACTTGAGTGGCGTCCTCGGACATATTCCGTTCCCAGGATTTTGCTGTTCTTACAGCGTGGTGTGACCCAAAAGCTGGCCTTGCATACCATTGAGGGCGTCAGATTTCAGCCCGGGCTGTCTTTTTCAACGACCACTACCGGGCCTTTCCTTAAATAGCACCTTTTGTGCAGGGGGTTCGCCATGTGATCCCCCCTGTCAAGCCTCCTCTTCCTACTTGGGATCTGAATTTGATGCATCTCGATTCTCCAAGAACATTCCTTTGAGAATATCAGAGAGATTCCTCTCTTGACCTTGTCCCAGAAGGTGGCCTTCTTAGTGGTCATTTCTTCGGTTAGACGGGTGTCTGAGTTGGCGGCCTTGTCCTGCAAGTTGCCTTACTTGGTCCTCCATAAAGATATGGCGGTGTTGCGCCCACGACCGTCCTTTTCAAAAGATGATCTCTGCCTTTCACCTTAAGGAGGACATTGTTCTTCCGTCCTTGTGTCCTCACCCATCGCATCCCTAAGAGTTTGCGCTTCATACATAAGATGGGTACAAGCCTTACGGGTGTACCTGTCTGCTACTGTTTCCATTCGGAAGTCTGACTCACTGTTTGTGTCTGTCTCTGGTCCAAAACAGGGCCGAGCGGTGTCATCTGCCACCATCTCTAGGTGGATCAGGCAGACCGTCATACAGGCCTATGCCCTTAAGGGGCGGGCGCCTCCCTTTCCGATTGCGGCGCATTCCACCAAGGCAATTGGTGCTTCCTGGGCCTTCCGACATCAAGCGTCGGTTGCACAAGTGTGCAAGGCGGCTACATGGTCGTCCGTTCATACCTTTTCATAATTTTATAAGGTTAATGTGGCTGCATCTTCGGATGCTTCCTTCGGCCGCAAAGCATTGCAGGCCGCTGTTTAATGTTGCAACTCCTCCGTTGAGCTCTGCTTGTTTGGAGTGAAGTTTTGGTTGTTCCTTTACTACTGCTCCCACCCTTCTGATACTGCTTTGGGACGTCCCACACATTTACAGTATCCAACTGTGTCAGTCCATGGACGATAGGAGAAAATAGGATTTTTGTACTCGCCGTAAAACCCGTTTCTCTGACGTCCATGGACTGACACAGCACCCACCCTTCTTTTAAGGTTTGTACTGCTTTGTTACGAACTGAGGCTGCTAGCTGCAGGTGGGAGGGTAATGTCCATTGTTCTAGAACAGGGATATGCAATTAGCGGACCTCCAGCTGTTGCCAAACTACAAGTCCCATGAGGCATAGCGAGACTCTGACAGCATCAAGCATGACACCCAGAGGCAGAGCATGATGGGACTTGTAGTTTGGCAACAGCTGGAGGTCCGCTAATTGCATATCCCTGTTCTAGAATGTATGTTTCTAACATCTAACATTCTGCCTAGATCTTCTATTTGACATATTTATATATATATTCAGTGTTTTATTTTTATATATATATATATATATATATATATATATATATATATATATATATATATATATATATATATATATATATTGTGTGTGTGCGCGCGCAGTGGAACCACATAATCCATTCCAGGAGAATGCTCGTAATCCAAAGTACTGGCATATCAAAGCGAGTTTCCCCATTGAAGTCAATGGAAAGGAAAATAATTAGTTCCGCATTGACTTCAATGGCATGCGGCCAGAGGCGGAGAAGCGCCAAAGAGCCTCGGAAAAGGCCCGAGGACACCTCGGAAAGACTTTGTTCCCGAGATTTGCCGAGGTCAGCAGAGCTGTCCTCGGGGCTTTCCGTGCATTTCCGAACAGCGCCGATCCGCGATGCTCGGCTCCGGCGCCCCCCCCACCTTGGGCCAAACGCGGTACTGCACACCTCTTTGGCCTGAATCGTGCTCGTTTTGCGAGGCAACACTCGCAAACCGAGTTACGATTTTAAAAAATACAGTGCTCTTATTGCGAAACACTCTTTATCCGCGTTACTCGCAAACCGAGGTTCCACTGTATATATTTATATTACTTTGTTGTCCTAAGTAATGACAAAGCTGTTTTAAAAAACGGGTCCATAGCAGAAATTTAAAAATTGCTCTTATAGGGGTATAAAGGTGTGGGAGCAAAATTAGTTAACGTAAACCTGTCATTAAACAGTGAGCGAATGGTGACCCCTTTTGTGAAGGTGCTTCTTGCCTGGTTGTTATGTAGGGGAGATTTACTGAAACTGCTTCACACAGAATCTGGTGCAGCTGTGCATAGTAACAAACCAGCTTCTAACTTCAGCTTGTTCAATTTAGGCTTTGACAATAAAACCTGGAAGCTGATTGGTTACTATGCACAACTGGACCAGTTTTAGTAAATCTGCCCCAGGTCATTGACCAGAATACAAGGAAGATTAGAAAATAGTCACAATTTCTTATCTAAATATTTTGTACAGGTCATTGACACAGTATTCAAGCTGAAGGAAGTCAGACAGCCAAGCAATTTGCATTTTTAGAAGGAAATGTTTGCATTTGTAGTTTCTCGCACAAAATGGTTCTGTTAGGCTCGATGCACACCTATGCATGTTGCTTTTGAGCGTTTCTGCAGTGCTTTTTGCGGTGCTTGCCTCGTTTTTGGACACATGTTTTTACAGCGATTTATTCCAGCGTTTTGTGTTTTTTTTTTTTTTTTTTTTACACTGTAAATAGCTGGTTGCTGAGGAGGGGGCTGGGAAGCCGGCCGCCGCGTCCTTAACAACCGACGATATAACAGCTGTCATCGGGCTTCCCGCTGAATGTAAAAAATAAAAATTACCGGCTAAAAAAAAGTGGTCGTCCCCCCCCCCCCGGTCCATACCAGGTCCTTAGGTCTAGTATGGATTCGAAATGGACCCCCCAAAAAAAAATGTTGTGGGGGTCTCCCCAAAATCCACACCAGACCCTTATCCGAGCATGCAGCCCGGCAGGTCAGGAAAGGGACAAGCGAGGGCCCCCCCCCTCCTGAACCATACCAGGCCGCATGCCCTCAACATGGGGGGGATGGGTGCTTTGGGGCAGGAGGGGCTCTGCGCCCCCCACCCCAAAGCACCTTGCCCCCATGTTAATGGGGACAAGGGCCTCTTCCCGACAACCCTTTCCTGGTGGTTGTCTGGGTCTGCGGGCGGGGGCTTATCGGAATCTGGAAGCCCCCTTTAACAAGGGGGGCTCCCAGGTCCCGCCCCCCCTATGTGAATGAGTATGGGGGTACACTGTACCCCCTACCCATTCACTAAAAAAAGTAGTGTAGTGTTAAATACAGTAGACAGTTTTTGACAAGTCTTTTTATTAAAAATATCTTCTTCTCCGCTTCTTCCTCCATCTTCTCCCACATCTTCATCCTCCGGTCTTCTCCTTCCCCCCCTGCTTCTTCCGCTTTTCTTTCTTCCGTCTTCTTTGTCCGGTGTTGTTCTTCCTCTGCCGCTCTCCCGACGATCCTCCTCCAATGCTGCGTCCTGCTAATCTGTCCGTGCTGATGTCAAACATTTCTTAAATAAAGAGGGGGGCGTGGCAATCGGATTATGCCCCCTTGTGACGTCACTTACCCATCATGCCCCGGGCGGTGACATCACAAGGAGGCATGGCATCCGGATGACTTATTCCGATTGCCACGCCTCCATCGTTTTTAAGAGATGCAGGACATCGGCGCCGACAGATCAGCGGGACGCAGCATCAGAGGAGGGTCGTCTGCGGGACCAGCGGCAGAGGAAGCACAACACCGGAAAAAGAAGAGCGTAAGTAGAAACAGCGGGAGAAGAAGACCGGAGGATGAAGATGTGGGAGAAGATGGAAGAAGACTGGAGGAAGAAGCGGAGAAGAAGATATTTTGAATAAAAGACTTGTCAAACTTTTTTTTCTTTTTTGTGAATGGGTGGGGGTACAAAGTACCCCATACTCATTCAGATAGGGGGAGCGGAATCTGGGGACCCCCTTGTCAAAGAGGGCTTCTAGATTCCGATGAGCCCCGCCCGTAGACCCTGACAACCACCGGCAAGGGTTGACAGGACGAGGCAGGGGACTTTGGGGCAGGGGTGGGGGGCTCTTCGCCCCCCACCCTAAAGCACCCACCCCCCCCATGTTGAAGACATGCGGCCTGGTATGGTTCAGGAGGGGGGGGGCTTGCTCGTCCCCTCCCTTTCCTTGTCTGCCAGGCTGCATGCTCGGATAAGGGTCTAGTATGGATTTTGGGGGGACCCCCACGCCATTTTTTGGCATGGGGGTGCCCTCCAAATCCATACTAGACCCAAGGGCCTGGCATGGACCTGGGGGGTGGACCCCACGCTGTTTTTTCTCTCATTTTATTTATTTTTTCTTTTACATTCAGCGGGAAGCCCGCTGACAGCTGATGACTCATCGGTTGTTAAGGACGCGGCGGCCGGCTTCCTGGCCCCATCCTTGGCAATCGGCTATATACAGTGTAAAAAATAAAAAAATTGTGGTAAAAACGCGGTACTTGCATTTTGGATGCGGGTCTATTACATGCAAAACGCTGCATTTTGTGGGAAAATAAGTCCCTGACCCTTGTTCCATAGGAGCCCATATTAAAAAATTTCCCTGCATTTCTGCAAAATGCACAAAAAAGCGAATTGGTGTGAATAGAGTCTTAAGAGGCACTAATTTCTTGTCTGGTCTTCCTTTGTTAAATTGAACCCTAAATTGAATTGCAGTATATAGAAAATGCATGCCAATCCCCATTTTATTTGCTGATGTAAACATATTTTTTTTTTTTTTTTTTTAATTATACCTTTCTTGTTTAGTAGCTACAGTATATAACGGGGGTTTTCCAACTTTCTAAAAAACAAAGGGCCAGGCCAGTTTATTGTCCCTCAGACTTTAAGGGGACCAGACTTTGGCCAGTGAGTACAAAATGCCCCAATGTCAGTGGGAGTAAACAATCCCTCAGGCTTGGTGGTCATTGGGATTAAAAAAATGGTATAGTGTCTGTGGTGAGTAAGAAAAGGAATAGGGAATCATTGGACTTGGTGGGATGAATAGTGCCCCATTGTTGGTGTCAATGTGAGGAACAGTGCCCCATCATTGGTGTTACCAGGAGAATTGTGCCCCATCGTTGGTATCAATGAGAGGACTAGTGCCCCATTATTGATGTCAGTGGAAGAAATGGTGCCCTATTGTTGGTGTCAGTGGAAGGAACAGTGGCTCATCAATGGTTTCAGTGGTGGGAGGAATGGTGCCTTATTGTTGGTATTAGTGGGAGGAATAGTGCTTCATAGTTTGTATCAGTGGGAGGAATGGTGCCCCATTGTTGGTGTCATAGGAAGGCATGGCCAAAAAGTGCCTCTAAACTCAACTGCCTAGAAACTACTGTAAACGGCCCTGTGTATATTGACCGATAAGATAACATAGAGGAGAGTACAGGGGCAGTTGAAGAAAACTCCCAACTGCTCCTAAACATCCGTTTACAAGCAGCAATGCACATGAGGCTTAAGTGGGAAGAATAATGCCTCAAGGGCCAGATAAAGGCAAGTAAAGGGCCGCAGTTTTGAGACCACTGGTATACAACATTTGTTTTGTGTTGGGAAAGGTTACTAATAACATACATGCAATTATGTTTGTTTATGCATGCTTAACCTAATAAAATGTCTTCTGTTCTCTTTTGCTGCATGCTTTTCTCGTGCTGAACTTGGTGTTTTTGCCATTGGTGAGTTATCAGAAATTTCAATTTATTTACACTTTTGTAGCTTAATTGAGATAACACATTATATTTGTTACATGTTCACAGAGAGGACCACTGGCAGAAAAAATAGGACTTAGTCTCTACTTTGTTCCGGGGGTACCAACACAGGTGTTTAATAACCGCACACACTCCTCTCAGTTGACTGGGATTGCTAAAAAGTAGCACAAGACCATTAGGAGGGGTGCGGGGGGGGGTCGGGATCAGGAGGGAGACGGTTCGCAGACTCCCTTTATTAGGTAGAGAGGAACCTGGGCACAACTTCCCTCACACTATATTTCCTGGGGTTGTTAATTCCTTGTTCTATTTTCATTCACCTGTATGGTCATTCCATTACCTTCGAGGCACCTTCCTCCAGTTCCTTTGTCTTAAGGGAGAATTTCTCATCTGCTATTACTGGGCTACCACACCAGCTTTTTGGATTAGATCATCTTGGTTTCAAATGGAAATTTATTCATTCCCCTCATTTTAATCGGAGTAGGAGCCTACTGAGGAACTGCTAGAGGAAGAGATGGAAGGTGAGAAACTTTGCTGGAAGAGGCAGATGCAGAGAATTCCTCAGCCTCAGAACCAGGTTATATCTCAAACCCAAAAGGCCTTACCATTCTCTATATTAAAGGTTTGCGATTGTGGCAGCATCCCCTTTTTTTTCCTGTACATCCTCTTTTCATCTGAAGAGGTGTTTTTTGTTCCACCAAAACGCTTTGCTCAACAATACGTGATAAAAAGTGTAAGGAATGGAGTATATCTACAGTGAATCCAACAGTTTCCTATCTCAATAAGACCCTTGTGGTCCCTGTGGATGAGGTCCTGGTATTTAAGGATACTTCAGACAAATGTCTTGAGGCCAATGTCTTTATTTAAAACCTTTTTTCTTTCGTAGGAGCAGCCTTACCACCTGCAGCTGTTGGTGTGAGTCAAAGCCTCAAGGTTTGAGCTTGTCCGTTTTTGACCCTGACCACGGCGATACCAAGTCAGTTAGATACCTGGAGGAGTTTCCTCAAGCCCTTTAGTTTCTTGGTGGATGCCTTAATTTACTTAATTCAACAGCTCTCTCAGCTGAGCATCCTGTCTATGCACATGGGCAGTATTTTATGGTTGGGACAAATTACCTTGTAAGAAACAGGTTGGTTACTTACCTTTTGAATGGCAATGCTTGTTCCATCCTGCTCTGGAGGATTACATCAAAAAGTAACTGTGCGAGTAGCCTGTTGCCGCTTAAAGTTGAAAAAGCCATGCTTTTTTTTTTTAAAAGCGTTCCATTTGCCAATCGCAAGCCTAGGGCTCCAAGCCCAGTTCTGTCAGATATGGACTCCAAAGCCCTCTAAAGCCAAGAGACGAGCCCTTCTCACAGTGAAGGGATGACCCCCTCATTCGGGTAAGGTTAGGGTTGCACGCTTTTGTGAACGTTTGGCAGAGCAATATTGCGGACAAGTTTATTTGCAATATAGTGGCTGAAGGTCACAAGCTGAAATCTCAGTGCCTTCCTCCTCCACAATTTATGCATTCAAATGTTTCTTTGAATCAACAAATGGGTCCATCTTTTTTCAGGCACTTGATCACCTGTTGTCTCGGGACTTGATCGTTTTGGTTCTGGCGAGTGAAAGGTTGCACGGTTTCTCCTCAAACCTCTTCTCGGTTCTGAAATTAAACCGAAATGTACATCTCGTCCTGAATCTCAGGAGGCTCAACAAGTTTCTTTAAGTGCAGAAGTTCTGGATGGAAATTATGTAGTTGTTCCCTCCATCAGGGACATTTTCTGACATCTGTGGATGTCAAGAATTCTTATCTGGACATCTCCTTATTCCCACCTCATCAACAGTTCCTGCAGTTTGCAGTGGAAGACCATCACTATTCAATTTGTGGCCCTGCCATTTGGCCTATCCACTGCACCGCTCCCAGAATATTCACCAAGGTGCTAGCTCTGGTCTTGAGGCTCCTACAGACTATGGGTATTCCTGTCATAGGTTACCTGAACAACTTGCTTTGGCTTCTGGAGTATGTGACTCAAATGGTATAAACTCTGGAGAGATTTTGATGGGTTCTAAATTATCAGAAGTCTGCCTTAGTTGGGTTTAATGCTGGACATTCGGGAATTATCCTCCCCAAGACCAGTGTTTTTTGCTCCGAGAGCTCGGAGTTGCATCAAACACTGACAAATCCCTCAATTTGACTTTGCCTGAGGGACCTGGGAAAGATGGTAGCCTCTTTTCTTTTTTTCTTTTTTATTTATTTATTTTTAGGCAGTTCTCTTTGCCCAGTTTCATTTCAGGCCCTCTGTTGAATGTCTTTTTAACATGGCACGGGCGTTTGAAATTCACAATGCAGCTGCACTCCAGATCGAAACGGTCTCTGATATTGTGGATCTCTTTGCTAATGCTGGAGTGGAAAAATCATTCCTCCCTCTGTCCTGGATGGTCGTGACAATGGACACCAGCCTGTTGGGCTTGGGTAGAGTTCTGGATACTGTCCCAGTCCTGGGGACTTGGTCACCACAGGAGAGATTGTTGGCCATCAACATTCTTAACCTGTTCCCACCCGGCCTATAGTAAATTGACACCCGGGCAGGACTTTTGTCGATCAAGGTGGACACCATATAACGTCCTTCTGGATTCCGCCTTGTGCACGGCACGTTCTGTCATTGGCTGTGATGATCTGTCGCCAGCCGAGGACTGATCAGTGTACCGGCCTGCTGCTGGTAGCATGTGACTGCTGTGACCAATCACAACAGATCACATGACAATTGTAAACAATGGATGGCTTCCTTTTTGCCACCCATTTTGAAAATTGTGTTGCTAGCTGTGATTGGTCACAGTGATCACATGGTACAGACAGGGCCAATCACAGTCTATCTGTACCATGTGATTAGGGGTGGCCAATCACAACAAAACAAACTGACTCGATTTCATTCAATGAAATTCATTGCTATAAGCAATCCTAATGTGTAAAAAAATAAATACTGATCACTTCCCCAGAGTAGTACAATGTTACTTTATATTGCTCTGGTGTTAAAAATGTTTTATGTGTGTGTGTGTGTGTGTGTGTGTGTATATATATATATATATATATATATATTTATATATTTGTCGTACTGTCACTAGTCAGTGTCCCTGATCACTGCCACACCAGTTGTATGCTAACACTGTCCTAGTGACAGTTTTTTTGTTTTTTTTTTGGAAAAAAAAAAAAGACAAATTTACAATTTCGAAAAACTCACCATACCTCTTATTAAATACCTTGGACTGTCTACTTTCCAAAAATTAGTCATTTGGGGGATATTTACTGTCCTGACATTTTTGGGCCTCTAGAAATGAGGCCGTCCGTACATCAGGCTTGATCGATTTTCAGATATATACCATAGTTTGTGGACTTTACTACAGACAAAATAATATACATTGATTTGGGTGATCATCAAAGAAATGTAGCCGAATACATTTTGACCTAAATTCATGAAGAATGATTATTTATTTGCAAACTGTTGTAACAGTAACAAACTTTTTTCCCCAAAATTTTCAGTTTTTTTTTTTTTTTTTATCACAAAATAAAAAAACACATTGGTGATTTAAATACCACAACAAGAAAGCTCTAGTTGTGTAAACAAAAGGATAAACATTTAGTTTGGGTACAGTGTTGCATGACCGTGCAATTGTCATTCAAAGTGCGACAGCGCTGAAAGGTGAAAATTGGCCTGGGCAGGAAGGGGTAAGAGTGCCTGGTATTGAAGTGGTTAAATTGAGGGCAATTTTGTCTTGCCTTGGTGTTTTGGGTGGTGCAGCTAGGGCAGTTATAGCAGTGATGTATAGAATAAATAAGAGAAGTTTTTGGCCCCAGCTATTCTTTTTTACATAAACTTGTCTCTTCGTTCCATTTTAACCAAGGCATTGTGTTTCCTTCTTTCTGTCCTAAGCCTCAGATACCTACCGGGGGACAAGGCTCTTTATACCTTGATTGGGGTTTGTGCAATCAAAATTTACCTGAAGTCAGCTGCTGCTATTCGTCGGTCTGATTCCCTCTTTGCACTTCTTGAAGGCTCAAAGAACAGTCACACAGCTTCCAAATGTACCATTTCTCAATGGATATGTCCATTTATTTCTCCAAAAAAACACCCCAATAATATCCTCTAGACAATAGTGGATGATCTTCGGATCATAACTCAATAAGTGAAAAAGTCTTAAAGCATTTGAAATTCAAAAAAGATGAGTGCAAAATATTGTAAAAGTGCATAAAAGTATATAGGGCAGCAAATCTTCACATATAGTCCTGCACGTATCACATACACAAGTGATGTGTAATCAGACGATCCACTCACCATTAGATGCTGGTTCTCACCACTTGAGCTGCATGATTTGTTCAATGTAAAACAAAAAATATCTCACTACGATCTGGAGGAGTGAAGTCCAAATGCACGGGAGATAAGAGAAAAAGATTCCTTGGCATATCCAGCCCATTAGCTGGAGGTTTGTACCGCTGGATGGCAAATGTAGGTACTCAGTAAAACTTCCACAAGCGCCGCTGAATAGCGTGCGCTCCACAAGAGACAGGAAATGGCGTCAATGGTTTTGCCGTTAACCGGAAGTGCGTCGACGCGTTTCGCCCCTCCCACAGGGCGTCATCAAAGGACATCACATCCGGTCTACAGCAGGTAAACTTATAGTGGAGAGGATGACCTCCCACTGAGTGTAATCAATTAACAGAAAACCTCCTTCCTGATTTACATCATTGTCCTGATTGCCATCCAAAGCTTAAAAAGGACAAAGAAGACTACCATCTAGTGCAGGGATATGCAATTAGCGGACCTCCAGCTGTTGCCAAACTACAAGTCCCATGAGGCATAGCGAGACTCTGACAGCATCCAGCATGACACCCAGAGGCAGAGGCATGATGGGACTTGTAGTTTGGCAACAGCTGGAGGTCCGCTAATTGCATATCCCTGATCTAGTGGATGGAGTCGAAAAGTGTCTGAAAATTATTTTGTTTATTGATTAAAAATTGTAAAAAGTAAAAGTATGTGTATATATAAATGTGTAAAAAAAAGAATTGGGTCTCAAAAATTACAAAAATTGTTGTAGGTAAGAGCAAAAATAGGGGGGAAAAAAAGGGGGAAAAAGGAAAAAATATGAAAAATAATAGAAAAAATAAATAAATAAAATAAAATAATAAAATGAAATGAAAATAAAAAATGGATAAAAATAAAGATGAAAATAAAAAAGAAGAAAATAAAAATAAAAGATATAAAAATAAATATAAAAATAAAAACATGTTAACAGGATTAAAAAGGGTTATCGACACCATGGATTATCTAATCATTTTAGATTATTCCATAATCGGGATCCCAGTTGTCTCGCATTCTGTAGAATAGACAGAGTGGAAGAACACTGGCGAGGGTCTGACCTTAAAAAAACTGATCTCACACTTTAAGTCCGGCGGGGCTTAATATCGAGCTAGATTTAAATTGTTTTTTATCTAATTGGTAATTGCAAATTTATTTTAATTCTCACTTTATTTTTATTTTTCATTGTATTTTTCATTTTTATTTTTATTTTTATATTTATTTTTATTTGTTTTTTTCATTTTTAATTTTAATGAAATTTTTTATTATTATTATTATTTATTATTATTATTATATTTATTTTTATCTTTTATTTTTATTTTATTTATTTTTTATTTTCATTTTATTTAAATTTTATTATTTTATTTATTTTTTCTATTTTTCATATTTTTTCTTTTCCCCCCCCCCCCTTTTTTTCCCCCCTATTTTTGCTCTTACTTACAACAATTTTTGTAATTTTTGAGACCTAATTCTTTTTTTTACACATTTATATATACACATACTTTTACTTTTTACAATTTTTAATCAATAAACAAAATAATTTTCAGACACTTTTCGACTCCATCCACTAGATGGTAGTCTTCTTTGTCCTTTTTAAGCTTTGGATGGCGATCAGGACAATGATGTAAATCAGGAAGGAGGTTTTCTGTTAATTGATTACACTCAGTGGGAGGTCATCCTCTCCACTATAAGTTTACCTGCTGTAGACCGGATGTGATGTCCTTTGATGACGCCCTGTGGGAGGGGCGAAACGCGTTGACGCACTTCCGGTTAACGGCAAAACCATTGACGCCATTTCCTGTCTCTTGTGGAGCGCACGCTATTCAGCGGCGCTTGTGGAAGTTTTACTGAGTACCTACATTTGCCATCCAGCGGTACAAACCTCCAGCTAATGGGCTGGATATGCCAAGGAATCTTTTTCTCTTATCTCCCGTGCATTTGGACTTCACTCCTCCAGATCGTAGTGAGATATTTTTTGTTTTACATTGAACAAATCATGCAGCTCAAGTGGTGAGAACCAGCATCTAATGGTGAGTGGATCGTCTGATTACACATCACTTGTGTATGTGATACGTGCAGGACTATATGTGAAGATTTGCTGCCCTATATACTTTTATGCACTTTTACAATATTTTGCACTCATCTTTTTTGAATTTCAAATGCTTTAAGACTTTTTCACTTATTGAGTTATGATCCGAAGATCATCCACTATTGTCTAGAGGATATTATTGGGGTGTTTTTTTGGACTCTTTTTGTGTTATACATTTTTTGATCACTTTTGCTATTGCTAACACTTTGGTTATTGCTAGCGCTACATTTATTTTTTTGTTTACATTATTCAAGTTTTAGCACTTGTTGCGTAGCTGCTGCAATTATTTCACTTCACAGTTTATATTTATTTTTCCTCCGCGCCTTTTTTGTGTGTTTTATACATTTATTTCTCCAGCCTATGGTCTAAAGGGCAAAGTTCTGCCATTCTCAATGATGGCTCATTCTACCAGGAGTGTTAGTGCTTCCTGAGCTATCAGACTTCAGGCTTTGACAGCTAAAGTTTGTGAGTCCGCTACCTATACCTCAGTTCATACTTTTTATGAAGTTTTACCAAGTGGATATTTGAGCCTGTGGAGACGTGACCTCCGGTTGGTGAGTCTTGCAGGCTGCTGCGTGAGGTGTTTAACCTATTCTGATTTAGTTGTTTGGGGTCTGTTGTCTTTTTTTGCCATGTTGCCCAACCCCAGCCCCCCCCCCCCCCCCCCCAGTGCGTGCTTTGGGACATTTCTATTGTAATGGATATGAAGATACCCTATGTCCTGGGATGTATGATAAAGAAAATGGGATTTTTTGTTTACCTTTTTAAAATCCTGTTGTTGGAGTACATCATAGGACATGACAATCGCACCCTTTTTCCTTTTGTTATTCATGGCTTACTGAAAAACTGAAGCTGTGTCTGCCTAAGAGGGGTTTTGCCTGTCTTTTTTTTTTTTCTTTTTTTTTTTGCCAGCGTCCAGTCACCTGAAGGTGCCAGCATAACCTTATTGTAATAGTAAGAAAGATACCCTGTGTCCTTTGATGTACTCCAAGAAAAGGATTTTATTGGTCAACCAAAAATCCTTATTTGTAAGTATGCTCTGTTAATGGGAACACATCGTGAACATATAGTGGGTGTCTGTAAAAGTGGAAATGGACTTTTAAGGGTCTAAGAGGTCTATGTATAAATTATTTTTTTCACCCAGGAATCGCTTTTTTTCAGTATTGAATATTGTAATATGAACAACCCTTTTGCACATATTTTCTATTTTTAGATATTTAAACAATTTTACACAGTACTGTATGTCCATTTCCTATTTAGAGTTATCAACCTGACATTATTTTGTATGAGCAAATGCATGTTGCAAACAAATTTGAGTAGCCAAGGACAGACAGTTCATGTTTATGCCATGATTTTCATTTCAAACTGCTAGACTGAGGAATTTAATGTGTGTTAACTACAGCTAATGAAACTATGACCTAAATAAATGAAAACCTTTACAGATGTATTTATGGGCATCTGCTTTAGTGCACAGGGCCATTTGAGTATGTCTAAGCTGCCTCCATGCAGTGTCGGCAAGAAGTAAATTTCATGGGTGGATATGGTCCCTTTTTAAAGACTCTAAAAAATGTACTGCTTTGTATATAAAAATCATTTTTTGACATGATTTTTATTTTATTTTTGCAGCTACCTACTTCACAGATGATGTATTGCAGCCAACCGTTTCTCTACAAAGCCAAAACTCTGTATCTGCAGGCCAGGGTGGAATGTTGTTGGCCAGCGATCTTGATTCTTCACTTGCTAACCTAGTGGGAAGTAAGTGGTTGTGTTCTTTATTTAAAATATCCCATTTAAATGTATGTGTTTCGGTAGATCTATTTTGAATTTGATCCAGTCTGATCAGATATAGAGAAAAATATAAAAAATTTAGTCTAGACTAGTGCTTTTTTTATTTGTATAACTGACTTCAATAGCCCATTATCTGCACATTTTTCCCGATACTTTGGGACAGGTAATATGACTGTATTGAATGAGAAAGAAGGCAGAGAAATACAATTTTACATATTTATGTTCATATTTAGTGGATAAATTCATGACGGATTGGTGTCACGGTTCATTTTTATTGTCATTGTATTGTAGAGCAATATATGAACTAATGGTGTTCATGTTTTGTAGATCTCGGTTTTGGCGGAACACCAAAAAGGTGAGCATATGTTTTTCTGTGTCTTGCATTGTGTAAATCAAACAAAATTTTGTATAGAGTATTGCACCATTTATAGTGTAACACTTGTTTTAGTGCATCTGGGCACATTGCAGTTCACTGTGTCAAAATGTAAATCTTTGAAATTTTTTGTTTTGACTAAGGCTCCGCCATACATGGTCATATTTCAAAAGAATTTTCTTTTGAAAATCAGAAATTTTGTGCGTTTTGTGATCCGATGGTGCCACCATTGATTTCGAAATTCGACCAACCAAGCCTTCAATTTCACCTGCTGTTGCTAAAAATAAAAACAATTTGTGGCTGGGAATCTTCTTTTCTTTCCGGGAATTTTCTTTTCTTGCACATGCGCATTTCTTTTTCGATTTACATTTCTCGCACGATTCTCCCATCATTGATTAGAAAATTATGTGTTTTTCAAAAAATTTCCAACACGCCCAATTACTACAATTCAATGGCCGCGTGAAAAACTGCTGTTGCTGCAGCCCACTAATGGTGCCAAATTCGAACAAAAATTCTTGGATAAGGTTTTCGAAAGAAAATTAATTCGTAATTCGACCCGTGTATGGCCTGCCTAAGATACTATTTGAAAAACAAAGATACATTATAAAACAGTAAAGATTTATATTCTATTATAGTTTAAAATGGAGAGCAAGTTACCCAATGCTTATGCATTGCGCATACTGCTGACAAACGTACAAACACTTGGTGCTGAAAATTCTACCTGATGCAGTACTACAAGACCCGGTTAATGGCAATATATTTGCTTTAAATATTTATAATTATTTTTAGGGATGCACCGAATGGGTTTTTTGGTGCCGAAACCGATACCGAAAATAAAAATAGTAACATGAGAGAGGAGCAAAGGGCAGATGGATTCCAGGAAGTAACCAGTACACAAATCATCTTATTGTGTTGTCTTCCATGTGTTCCAGTACCAGTTCACCCAAAGGAGATCTCTCCCCATTGCCTGGATGTGGTAAAAGAGCCATCAGGGTTTACCTCTTCCTTGGACAGACAGATTGCCTGTTGTTTGTTTTTACAAAAGGTCCAAAGAGGTTCTCTAGCTTCCCGATTTGACCTTTTTAGGCTTTTTTTGACTGGTTGCTGTAGTGGCCAGTGAGTTGTGAGATAAGTGTCTGCTTTTACTATTAAGCCCACTCAACTAGGACAGTGAGCACCTTTGGGGCTTTGTCATGATCAGGCCTCTTTGTCTCAGATCTGTACTACTGCAGCCTAGTCTTCTGAACATATGTTCTCTAAGTCCCAAATGGTAAATGCTAGTCTTGATCAAATGGTTCTAAAAGATACTGTTTAGTGACAACCTTTTTTCTCTTGTTGGGCTGGATCTGTATTTGTCTTGCTGTGCCTACCCCTTTAGACCGCATTTGGAAGTCCCTTGGTTGCGTAATTATCATCAAGCCCTCAATGGGCGATGGAGAAAACCAGGATTTTTTTTACTCACAGTAAAATTCCTTTCCTGGAGTTCACAGAAAAGGATTTCATCGTGAGTACAAAAATCCGAATTTTCAAGGATTAACTTTGGGAAGGCATGTCCAGGTCATTGGGTGTACCTAATCTTGATCTTCGTCTCCTTGTTTTTAGTTGTGCACAACATTACATTGGGATCTACTGCGCTGTTGGTTTCAAAAAAGGTTTCCTGTTAAGAGTCCCTTTGCACACGTGCAACGCATGCATTCTCTTGCTTTGATGCATACTGCTTTTAGTTAGCCCAATTATTTTGAATGGGCTGGCTATGCATTTCAATGCCCAAGAAATTGTACCTGTTGCATTTTTGGCAGTGCAACACATCAGAATGCATGGTGTGTGCGGTGTAGTACAGGAATATTGCATGTTACTGCATGTGTGCGTTGTGGGTGATATTTTAAATGCCACTGACGATATGTTAGCGTTGCCCACAATGCACAAGTGTGAAGCCAGCATTTATGTTCCAGCTAGAAAAAGACACAGGCCTTCACTTGTAGATCAGAGGTGTTTTGGAGTTTTGAATTGTCAATGTGTGTTGTGCTGAGACAACATAACCCATTCTGAGACACTATAACAATTGATGTACAGTAAGGGGGGAAAAGTATTTTTTCCCCTGCTGATTTTGTACGTTTGCCCACTGACAAAGAAATGATCAGTCTATAATTTTAATGGTAGATTTTAACAGTGAGAGACAGAATAACAACAATATCTAGAAAAACGCATTTCAAAAAAAGTTATAAATTGATTTGCATTTTAATGAGTGAAATAAATAAGTATTTGATTCAGTATCAATCCGCAAGATTTCTTGCTCCCAGATGTCTCCTATAGAGGTAATGAGCTGAGATTAGGAGCACTCTCTTAAAGGTAGTGCGCCTAATCTCAGCTTGTTGCCTGTGTAAAAGACACCTGTCCACAGAAGCAATCGGAGTGCAATCTCTCCACCATGGCCAAGACCAAAGAGCTGTTCAAGGATGTCAGCCTTTACAAGGCTGGACTGGGTTTGGTGAGAGGGTGACATTTGGTGCGATTATTTGCAAATGGAAGAAACACAATAACTGTCAATCTCCCTCGGTCTGGGGATCCATGCAATATATCACCACGTGGAGTTTCAATGATCATGAGAACTGTGAGGAATCCACCCAGAACTACAGGGGAGAATCTGGTCAATGTAATCTCAAGGCAGCTGGGACCATAGTCACCAAGAAAACAATTGGTAACACCCTACGCAGTGAAGGACTGAAATCCTGCAGCGCCCGCAAGGTCCCTTTGCTCATGAAAGCACCTGAACAGGCCAGTCTGAAGTTTGCTAATTATAACATCTGAATGATTCCGAGGAGGACAGGGTGAAAGTGTTCTAGTCAGATGAGACCAAAATCAAGCTCTTTGGCATCAACTCACCATGTTTGGAGGAGGAGGAATGCTGCCTATTACCCCAAGACCTCCATCCCCACCATCAAACATGGAGGTGGAAACATTATGCTTTGGGGATGTTTTTCTGCTAAGGGGACAGGACAACGTCACCGCTTCAAAGGGACGATGGACGGGGCCATGTACCGTCGAATCTTGGGTTAGAACCTCCTTCCCTTAGCCAGGGCATTGAAAATGGGTCATGCATGGGTATTTTGGCAAAAACAATGACCCAAAACACACGACCAAGGCAACAAAGGAGTGGATCAGGAAGAAGCACATTAAGGTCCTGGAGTGGCCTAGCCAGTTCAAGACCTTAATCCCATTGACAATATGTGGAGGGAGCTGAAGGTTCGAGTTAACAAACAGCCACGAAACCTTAATGACTTGGAGAGGATCTGCAAAGAGGAGTGGGATAAAATTCCTCCTGAGATGTGTGCAAACCTGGTGGCCAACTACAAGAAACCTCTGTGATTGTCAACAAGGGTTTTGCCACCAAGTACTACTAAGCCATTTTTTGGAAAGGGGTCAAATGCTTATTTCATTTATTAACCACTTTAAGACCGGGCCTATAGTTCAAACGTGTTTACAAGTTAAAATCTTTTTTTTTTTTTTTCTTTCTTTTTGCTAGAAAATTACTTGGAACCCCCAAACATTATATATTTTTTTCTAACACCCTAGAGAATAAAATGGCGGTTGTTGCAATACTTTCTGTCACACCGTATTTGCGCAGCGGTCTTACAAGTGCACTTTTTGGGGAAAAAACAGTAAATTTAGCCCAATTTCTTTTTATATTGTGAAAGATGATGTTGCGCCGAGTAAATTGATACCCAACATGTCACTCTTCAAAATTGCGCCCGCTCGTGGAATGGCGAAAAACTTTTATCCTTAAAAATCTCCATAGGCGACGTTTAAAGAAATTCTACAGGTTGCATGTTTTCAGTTAGAGGAGGACTAGGGCTAGAATTTATTGCTCTCGCTCTAACGATCGCGTTGATACCTCGCTTGTGGTTTGAACACTGTTTTCATATGCGAGCACTACTCATGTATACGTTCACTTCTGCACGCGAGCTCGGCCAGACGGGGCATGTTAAAATTCTTCTTTTTTTTTTTTCTTTTTTTTTTTTTACTATTTTTTTTATTTTTTTTACACTGTTCTTTTTAAAAATAAAAAAAATTCACTCTTATTCCTATTACAAGGCCCTCTCCCGCCACCAATTAAAAGTGATCTTGCGGCGAATCTGCCGCTGAGACCACTTTTATCTGAAAGCGGACCGTCCGCTGAAGAAGAGTGGGTACTGGGGTTATGGCAGCTAGCTACTGCCATAACAACGGTATTCCTCTTCAAAGTAGCGCAGTATAATGATGGTGGGCGGCCCAAAGTGGTTAAAATGCAAATCAATTAAACTTTTTTGAAATGCTTTTTTCTGCATTTGTTTTTTTATTCCGTCTCTCGCTGTTAAAATAAACCTACCATTAAAATTATAGACTGATCATTTGTCAGTGGGCAAACGTACAAAATCAGCAGGGGATCAAATACTTTTTTCCCTCACTGTATCTGCATACTTGTTTTACTGAATTCATACAAAGTGTGATTGATGACATACGGACAATATGGTTGACAGATGGACTATGTCCTAAGCAACTAGCCAGGCCTTAAAGGATAAGTCCCACCAATGCTCGTTTGGCTGTGCGCCTCCTATGGATCACAGGAGTGCAGTTCGTTTTGGACTCCTGTAATCCGTTTTCTGCAGAGAGCGGGCTGAAGTCCACTCTCTGCTGACATCACCGATTTTCAGTCCAGGCACTGCATCATCGCGACACAGTCTGGATCCGCCCACATGCCTGGACTGACACCCGGCTCAGACTCTCAGCGAGCCGCTGAAAGCCTGAGACGGCCGCTCTGCCCACGCCACAGCCCAGCACACTCCAGTGAATGAGGAGGGAGCAGAGAGCTGTGACTGACAGTCACTAACTCTCTGAACACCGAGAAATCTGCAGTTTTTGATCGCTCGGTTCTCAGTTTTGGAGGCGCCGGGGGACAGATGCTGAATCCACCTAGGTAAATATGATTCTCAAAGAAAAAAAAAAATTGCTTCTCTTTTAAGAGTTACCCGCCACCAGTTGCCCCACCTGCCCCTGCCCGCCCCTAATTCAACCCCTGAACACGCCCGCATAAATTATTTCATGAAATGACACTGTTAAATGTTTTATACAGAATTAAGTTACAAAAATAATTAACAACTTTATCAGTGCCCATTAGTGCCGCCCCATTAATGCAGCCTCACCAGTGCACGGCGATTAGAGAGAGGAGCGCCACCGGATCACACAGAGCGGGGATCTCCCCCTGTGACACAGCTTTGATTTGAATTGCCTGGCAGCTGCAGTCAAAGTCCAGCCTCCTATGATAGACTTCACACTACCTAAATTTCCCAGCATTGGGCCAGTGTGCTGTCTATCATAGGAGGTGGGACTTTGTTTGACTGCGGCCGCCGGGCAATTCAAATTTAAGCTGTGTCACAGCGGGAGATCCCCGCTCTTTGCGAATCGGCGGCGCTCGGGCCAACTTAGGACTGCCTTGAGACCTGCACCGCCCCATTCCTTAGATGTGCAGCAGGAGGAAGGTGGAGAAGAGAGTTCCCAGGCGGCTGAATGTTTCTATTGAAATGCCCACGCTGCGAGCCTGTGCGCACTGGCTATACAATCCTGGGACAGCACAGCCCTGTCCATACTCGCACTCCACATATTTTCACTCTCCAAATGCGAGCAGGCGAGTGGAAATTTTGAGGGCTGGACTATGTGATGTTTGATATTTTCACCCTGAATAATAAAGAAGAGATTTGAAGTATTTGTTACTGCTCTTTTAGATCTGATATGCAGTGGAATCAGCCTACTGAGAAGAAACTTACTGGTGGGACAAACTGGCAAGCCAGAACAAGCACTTCCACAACATGGAACACCACCCCTGTAGCTCCTGTGTCACAAGTGGTAAGTTATACATTTTGGTCATTACATAGAAGGTTTCACATAGCCATTTTAGAAGTTTTGGACTATTTTTGTGGGCTTTTGTTCCATTATAAAGGGTTTAGTTTGTAAATTCTGTATATTTTTTTTTACTCGGGGGTAGGACAACTTTTTTTATATAGAAATGGCTAGACTTGGAATTTATGGAGGACTAATGTCTTTAAAGAGACACTGTCACATTTTCCCTTCTGGGTAAAGTGGCTGTACCTTTTGTAAATTGCCCACTAAACCCCTAATACTCATCTTTCAAGTACTCCCTCTCTGCTTCCGCCTATGTCACAGCTGGCACTATAAATCCTTTGTGTCACTAGTGTTGGATACAACAAATGGCAACCACCCCAACCTACAACTGGTCTTCACATTAAAAGCAGGGGTGTAGTTTGCACACATTTGCAAATATATACTTAAGCTGCAGGGCCACTTCAACGCACCCTAGTGTACCGCAGTCCTAACTATAAATTTTGAGAGCCTTCAAAGTTGAAGCACATATATAATAATGGATAGATTCTCAGCTGATGTAGGCTGCTTGAAGACAGAGATTATTGGCATTGTTTTTCCTTTCATGTATTCAATTTCTAGTTGGTTTTGATACAGGACAGAATTGCATTGAAAAAAGTCAAGTAGCTCTTAGAACC